>PVKS010002662.1:0-114848 GCA_004027875.1 Aplodontia rufa | reverse complement strand
AGGGTTGAATGTCTCCACTCATCTGTGGAGGCTGGAGCTAGACCCTGGCCATTGAGAAAGGAGGTCAATTCTCATGTTTTAAATCCGGAAAAGGTGTAGTGACATACAACCTAAGGCATTTGTAGAGATGTATTGGGAGGGGGGAGGGAAAAGGGTGGGTAATTGGGGGAGGCTCTTGGGGGTAAATCTAATTTTCAGAATTTACATATATTTTATATTATTTCATTGTTCAACGAATAGATTTCTTAATAAAAGAAAATGAAAAAAAAAAGAAAGTGCCTACACCAATATGGTGGAGTATTGATCCTGTTTTTTCTTCTAAGAGTTGTAATGTTGCTGGTTTAATTCTTAAAACTTTGAACCATTTCGATTTGATTTTTATTCAGGGTAAGGTATAAGGATCTGATTTCATTTGTCTGAATATGGCTGTCCAGTTTGTCCAGCACCACTTGTTGAACAGGCTGTCTTTCCTCCAAGCTATATTTTTGCCCCCGTTGTCAAATATCAGATGTTTAAAGATTTATGCGTTTGTCTCAGTGTCTTCTATTCTATTCTGTTGGTCTTCACACCTATTTTGATACCACTGACAAGCTTTTCTTTTTTTAACCCACAGCTCTATAATATAATTTCGGGGTCAGGTATTATGACAACTCCTGCTTCTCTGTTTTTGCCTAGTAATGCTTTGGCTACTCTGGGTTTCTTATTGTTCCAAATGAATTTAAGAATTGATTTTTCTATATCTGTGAAGAATGACGTTTGTATCTTGATGGGGATTGCGTTGAATCTATACAACACTTTTGGCAAAATGGCCATTTTAATTATATTGATTCTGCCTAACAAAGAATGTGGAATGTTTTTCCACCTTCTCAGGTCTTCAATTTCTTCAGTGTTCTATAATTTTCATTGGAGACATCTTTTACTTTCTTTGTCAAATTAATTCCCAAGTATCTTATTATTTTTTTTTTTGAGGTTATTGTAAATGGGATAGATTTCCTGATTTCTTCCTTGGCTGAATTCTTGTTGGAGTACAGGAAAGCTATTGATTTCTGGGTGTTGATCTTGTATCCTTCCAATTTGCTAAATCAATTTATGAGCTCTAGAAGTCTTCTGATGGAGCTTTTGGGGTCTTCTAAATATAGTTTCATGTTATCAGCAAATAAAGATAGTTTCACCTCCTCTTTTCCTATTCATATCCCTTTAATTTCCTTCCTTTGCCTGATTGCTCTGGCTAGGGTTTTGAGGACTATATTAAATAAAAGTGATGAGAGTGGATAATCTTGTCTTCTTCCTACGTTTAGTAGTAATGCTTTTAGTTTTTCTCCATTTAGTATAATGTTGGCTGAGGGCTTGTCATAAATGGGCCTTACAAAATTGAGGTAAGTTCCTTTTATTCCCATAAATTGAGCATAAATTGATGTTGGATTTTATCAAAAGCCTTTTTTGCATCAATTGAGATGTTTATTTGGTTTTTGTCTTTAATTCCGTTTTAAGTGGTGTATCACATTTGTTGATTGCATATGTTGAACCAGCCCTGTATCCCTGGAAGGAAGCCTACTTGATCATGGTGTATTATGTTTTTGATGTATTGTAGAATACAGTTTGCTAGAATTTTATTTAGGATTTTTGCATCTATGTTCATAAGGGATATTGGTCTGTAGTCTTCTTTTCTGACGTTGTCTTTATTTTGGTATCAGGGTTATGATTGCCTCATAAAAAGAGTTTGGGAGTTCCATCCTTTCAATTTCATGGAATATCTTAGTAAGGACAGGTGTTAGTTCTATAAAGATCTGGTAGAATTCTGCTGAAAATCCATCAGGTCCTGGATTTTTCTTTTTTGGAGGTTTTTAACTGCCTGCTATTTCAATTTCACAACCTGATGTTGGTCTGTTTAGGTTTTCAATATCGTCCTATGTCAATTTGGAAATGTCATATGTGGCTAGGAATTTTTCCATGTCTTCCAGTTTCTCCAACGTGGAGGGGTAGTTTTTCAAACTAGGTTGTATTAATCCTCTGGATTTCAGATGGGTCAGTGTTGATCTCTCCATTTTCATTTCTGATTTTGTTAATGGCTTCATTTCAATCTTTGCTAAGATTAGCTAGGGGTCTCTCAATTTTATTTATTTTTTTAAAGAAAAAACTTTATTTTGTTGATATTTATATTGTTTTTTATCCTCTATTTCATTGATTTCAGCTCTGATTTAATTGTTTACTGTCTTCTACTGGATTTGGTATAGAATTGCTTTTCTTTTTTTAGGGATTTGAGGTGGAGCATAAGCTTTTTGATTTGTGATTTCTCAATATTTTCAATGAAGGCACTCAATACTATAAATTTCCTTCTTAGAAATGCTTTCAAAATGTCCCAGAGATTTTGATATGTCCTATCCTCATTCTCATTCATTTCTAAGAATGTCTTGATTTCTGCTCATATCCTCCTTGATCCGTTCTCTATTGAAGAGAATATTATTCAATCTCCATGTATTTATGTGCTTTCTGTTATTTTTCTTTCTGTTAATTGCTAGGCTCATGCCATTATGATCTAATAGGATATATGGGATTATATCAAATTTTGTATTTGCTAAGATTTACTCTGTGGACTAGAATATGATCTGTTTTGAAGAAGGATCCATGCATTGCTGAGAAGAAGGTAAACGCAACTGATTTATGTTGGAATGTATGTTAAGTCCATTTTATTCATAGAGTAATTTAGGCTTGAGAAATTGTTATTGATTTTTTGCTTTGATGATTTGTCTATTGGAGACAGTGGTGTATTAAAATTCCCCAGTATTATTATGTTGGGATATATAAGTGGTCTTAAGTTATATAGTATTTTTTCCATGTATTTGGGAGCATTGGTTTTTGGGGCACAGATGTTTACTATGATTATGTCTTCTTGATGTAGAGTTCCCTTTATTAATATGTAGTGGCCTTCTTTGTCTCTTTTGACTGACTTTTAGTTGAAATCTACTTTGTTGGATATATGTAACACAACACCAGCTTGCATTCTTCGACCATAAGACTGATAAGATTTTTTTCTAACATTTCACCTTGAATCTGTGGCTATCTTTGGCTGTGAGATGTCTCTTGTAAACAGCATATTGTTGGATTTTGTTTTTTGACCCAGTCTGTTAATTGTTTCTTTTGATTGGGGTGTTGAGACCATTCATGTTCAGTGTTAGAATAGACATGTGGTTGTGGTTCACCGCCATCATAATTTTTTGGTGTATTTTGTGCTGACTTGGTTATCTTTTAGAAGAGTGTACTTTTATTAAGTTTCCTCTGTTTGTGGGTTTTGGGAATTATTTCCATATTCCTCTATTTGGAGTTTCTCTTTGAGTATTCTTTGTAGTGCTGGTTTTCTGTTCACGAATATTGCTAGCTTGTTCTTTATCATGGAATTTTTTTTTCCCCTTAGAATTTGAAACCAAGTCTTGCTGAGTATAGTAATCTCTGTTGAAAGTTGTGTTCTTTGAAGAATTTGAGTATCTCATTCCAGGGTCTTCTCTCTTTCAGGGTTTGAGCTGAGAAATCAGAGGTGATCCTTATTGGTTTGCCTCTGATTGTACTTGGTGTTTCTTTCTTGCAGCTTTTAATAATCTATCCTTGATTTCTCTGTTATATATTTTTATAATGATGTGTCTTGGTGAATGACTCATTTATTTAGGTCTATTGGGTTTCCTATACACTTCCTGATGAGGATGTCTGAATCATTTCTGATATGGGAAATTTTAATTTTTTGTTTACAATGTTCATTATGCTATTCATTTGAGTTTTGATGTTTTCCTCTATCCCAATTATTGTCAGATTATTTCCTTTCATTTAATCCCAGATTTCTTGAAAGTTTTGATCATGCTCTGTAATTTTTTTCTTTTCTGTCATCCAAGCTTACTTAGCCTGTCCTCCTTATTGGAAGTCCTTCCTCCTCCTCCCACCTACCTTAAGAATCATTGGAATTCAAGAGGGTTGTGAGATACAGGCTGATGACATGAATAATCTCTTTAAGGAAAATAATAACAGAAAAATTTCCAAACCTTGAAAAGGAGATGGACATCCAAATACAGGATACACTCAAACTCTCAAATAGAAAGATAAAAAAAAATACTGTTCAAACACACATTAAAATTAAAATGCCTAACATACAGAAGAATAAGGACTGAAATTTTAAAGCCTTAGGAGAAAGGATAAAAGTGTCTGGTCACATTTAGAGCCAATCAGAATTATTTCTGATCTCTCAGCAAAAATCAGGAGGGCTGAGAATGCTGTGTTCTAGGCCCTGAAGGAAAATAACTATCAATCAAAATTGCTATATAAAACAAAGCTATCCTTCAAAAGTGAAACAAATAAATAAAAACTTTCCAAGGTAAGCAGAAACTAAAAGAATTTATAACTACTAAGCCAGCACTACAGAAAATACTTAAGAAATACTTCACAAAGAAGAAATTAAAAACAACCCCCACAGCTCATAAATGGACAAATCTCATTTGTAAAGTAAATATGCAAATGAGAAACAGGTCCAAATTAAACATTATAAATGAATCAAAATGGCAGGAATTAATAAACATCTCTCAATGATAACATTTAATATGAATGGTGTCAGCTCTCCAATTAAATGATAAAAACTGGCAGAATGGATTAAAAAACAAGGCCCAATGATGTGTTGTTTGCAAGAGACTTACCTCAGACAACCACAGATTGAACGTGAAAGGATGGCTCCATGCAAATGGAGCCCCCAAACAAGCAGGAGTAGCTACTCTCATGAGCCCCTAAATAAACTTTTCCTCTTGAAATTATTATTTTCTGGTCTTTTAGTCACAGCAAAGGAAAAGCTGACTAAAAACAAGACTATTTTTTCTCCTTTTATTAAAAAATAAAGGAACTTAAGAACAAAAATTATACAAAAGAGAATTGAATGTTGAAAATAATACAAGAAAGAGAGAATCCAATTAAATGGGATCTTTGTTCTAGGCAAGAGAGTAATAAGAGCACAGTATAAATTTTAACCTTAAGAAGGAAAATATTCAGGCTGGAGTGGTGGCTCAGCGGTTTTGGCGCTTGCCTGGCAAGCACAAGGACCCAGGTTCAAACCCCAGCACCATGTACACAACTAAGTGTTGGAGTAATGAAGGCCATGTAAAAAACTAAATAAAGTTGTTTCTCTCTTTCTCTGTCTCTCTCACTGTCCCTCTCTCTTTAAAAGAAAAGAAAAAAAGAAGGAAAATATTTTTTCCTCTAAAATTCCAAGGAGGCAGATTGAGAGAGAGTGAAGGTTGGTCAATGACAGAGATAAGGACAGGAATGCAGTATGACAGCCTTAATTTTATCAATCAGTAGAAGGAAAGGGGGGAGAGAGAGAAAAGAGAGGGTGGAATAGGTAGGTATGTATGGAGAAAGAAAATAGAGGAAGAGGGAGGTATGAACTGAGAAGAGCACTGAACGTCTGGGAAATGGGAGAAAGGTGGCCAGAGCAATATGGTAGGATCCCAAGTAGTGTGATTTATAAAAGGAGTGGTTACTCACCACCCAGCCCTAAGTTTTAGAATCCTAAGAGTAAGATAGCAGGTGTATGGGATAAACACATATGCAGTCCATGCTGCCAGATGGTCAAGGTCATATCTGGATGAGAAAGGTAGAAATAGAAACAGCACCTTGGATCACTTTGCACCCTACAGGTCCTTACTGAATATGAAGTTTCCATTTCTCCACAAATGACTCTCCAACCACAGGACCAAGTTGATAAAGTATTCAGGCAGTGGTCAAATTCACAAGCACTTGGATTGCTCAAAACATGCTGCATGAGTGGTGTCACAAGACAAGGAAGTAAGAATGTGTTTAATAACCTGTTTAAAGGTGAGATTTTTATAAAGGGTTTTTTGTTGTTTTGTGTAGTTTATCTCACAATATATGATTTATACAATAACAATTGCCAAATATGTTTAGTAGCAAGCTATGTTCTACTATGCTGTATTCAAAATTATACAAGCATACATCATATTTTACAAATGAAGAAACTGAGGTATGAGTGGGGAAGTAAGATGACAAGAGCTAGGAAGTATTGGCGCTGAGAATCAATCTGTTGACCTCATCCATTGTCTAAAGCCTGAACCCTAAACCATCATCCATCTTACTCAAAATGCATACACATTATTTTTTTCTTAAAGAGAGAGGGATGGCAAGAGAGAGCGAGAAAGAGAGAATCAATTCTATTTAGTTTTTCATGTGGCCTTCATTGCTCTGAGATTTCATTGTGTACGTGGTGCCGCGGTTTGAACTTGCATACTCACGCATGCGAGGCAAGTGCTGTAACCACTGAGCCACTGCTCCAGGCCTGCATACACATTTTTGTATATTCATTCATTCATTTGATTAATGCATATTGGTAAGTTTTCTGTTGGAATAGAGAAAGAGAGAAGAGTGAATCTCCCCACCCCATGCTCCACACCAGCATCCCTCCTGGTCCCCCAATCCCACCTATTCACCCTGTGCTGGAGGGCTCCAGCCATCTGAGCATAGATTGAGAACACAAATATTGAACAATGCCTACCAAAGGAAGCCTAATTTAAAAGGAGAAAAGGTTTATTTTAGCTCACAGTTTTAGTGGTTCCAGTCCATGATCAGTGGCCCTATCGTTTCAGGCTTGTGGTGTGTCAGCAGATCATGGCAGGAGCACATGGTGGAAGATGCCTTTTTACCTCATTGCAGCCAGGAAGCAGAGAGAGACACATATAACAGAAAGGAGTCAAGAGGTTTGACTATCCCCTTCAATGGCACATTCCTAATACCTAACTTTTCCCACTAGGTCCCACCTTTCAAAGTTCCACCACCTCCCGGTACCACCACAGATCAAGCCTTCCACAAATTGGCTTTCAAAGGGGATATTCAAGATTCAAACTTTAACACCTGGATATAGATCCTGGCTGTGCCACTTACTAGGTCTGCTATGTTCAATAAGTCTTGAGTTTCTTATGTATAAGATGTATAAAACTGTACATCCTACTTTATGAGAATTAATTTGAACTGTTGTTAAATTTTTAGTTTATCTTTTTAAGAGAGAGGGAGAGGGTCTGGAGTGGTGGCTCAGCAGTTATGGTGCTTGGCTTGCACGCCCGAGGACACAAGTTGAAACCCCAGCACCATGTACACAACCAAGCGTTGGAGCAACGAAAGTCACATGAAAAACTAAATAAAATTGATTCTTTCTCTCTCTCTGTCCCTATCTCTTTAAAAAAAGACAGAGAGAGAAAGAGAGAGATTAAAGAGAAAGGAAAAGAGAGAATCAGTTTTATTTATTTTTTCATCTAGCCATTGTTTCTCTGACACTTAGTTGTATATGTGGTGCTGTGGTTCAAACCTGGGTCTTCAAGAATGCCAGGCAAGTGCCATAATTGCTGAGCTACCATTCCAGTACCAGTTGTTAAACTTTTAAGCCAAGAATTGTTACTGCTATAATATGATTCTAATATAATAGTGGGAGATATTCCAAATCCTTGAAGTTCTCTTCCTTCATCAGGAAACTGTTTCTGAAAATGTAATAACAGCTTCTTCCTTCTCCAAACTGCACTCATTGTCTTTTCACAATTGATTTCTTGGTACAAGCAGAATTAAACATTGCATTTTTCTCTATTGAAAAGCATGTATGACATCTGTGTTAAAAAACATCACATGTGGAAAAAGATTCTATTTCAAAGACTGCTTCAAAGAGTTAATACGGGCAGACAAGCAGGCAAGTACCAGGCGCTGACTGTAGAGATGAACTTGACAATTACCTAATGATGACTTTGCTATGCCTTCCAAGTTCCTTTTTACTACAGGTATACAACAACTTAATGAACTCAATCAGAAAAATTTTCTTTGCCAATGCAGATAGCCCCTTAGACATTGTAAACCACAGAGTTTTCAAAACAACTTTTAACATTTTAATCCTATATAATACTGTAACTGAAAATTATCATAATCATTATGGTTGGCCCTGTGATAATTCCTTACTCAATGCAATTGACAAACAGCAGGAACTTCTTCATATATATCTGTGGGAGCCATATAAAAGCAGTTGGATGAGTAAGGCTCCCTATAACTAATTAGTCAGATAACATTTCAAAGTCTCATCTTTAAGATGCCAGAGTAAGCCATCATTAAAATTGGATATTTATCAAGAAGTCTTCAAATTTACTGTCTTTTTGTCATTTCCATTCTATTACCTATTTAGTATGTTCTTTGTATTTCAGATATTCTAATGTTTAGTTAAGAAATTTTCATGTGGTTCTTTTTATAAGTTTGTTTCTCTCTTGAGAACATTGTTCCATTCATTTCAAATGTGTTCATTTTTATCTCACATCGTACACTTATAAGAGCTTTTTACATCTGATAATTCCAACATCTGGGCTATCTTGCAGTTGGCATCTTCTTGATTGTCTTTTTTCCTTGAGAATTGGTCATGTTTTCCTGGTTCTTCCTAGTTAAGTAACGTTGAATAGTGATTTGTACAGACTCTGGGCTCTGTTAGAATTTTCTGGAAAAGGTTGATTGATTGATGTTGGTGATCAACCATTAGGCTCAGATTGTAAATTCTGTCTCACCTTCTGTGGAGTGGGAGTTCCATTCTGTTTCATCACTGAAGAGGCGGCTTTAGTGTGCTCCTCTGAGTCTGTACCGTGCTTGCCAGCTCAGGGGTGAACCTGGAACTTGTGAAAGTTCAGACATAGAATTAGAGGATCCCTTTTCCAATTCACTTCTCTTTAGGATTTTCCCTATCCCCCACCCACATGTATCCCCCATGTCCTCTGGCCCTAGGAGACTCTTCATGGCTCTTCTGACCAGAAACCTGTATTTCTCTGTTTTAGCTGAACTACTCCATTGCAGCTCCACAAGTGGGGCTCATCTTAAGAGAGAGAAAGAAAAAAAAAAATAGCAAATCAACAAAGCCCAGTAAATATCCCTACATAGGTTGCTTTTCTCAGTTTTGATCCTCCACACAATTTGCCTGCTTTTATTTTCAGAATTCTCAGGTAGTTACCTTTTGTCTTTGGTACATTTTTGTCTTCAGTTGTCATTAGCAGGAGAGATAAGTTTTGGTAGTTTTATTCTGCCTTGGTGGAAACCATTAGTCCCTTTGCCTACTTCTTCAAAGTTTCTTGTTCACCATTTCCTCAGTCTCTCATCACTTACTGTGCTCTAGACTTTCCCTTCCCAGGTTCCTAAGTGACAAAGGTTGTTTCTACATTGCACCTGCTGCTCCCCCTGCTTAAAATATATGACCTTTTCAGAATTCTGCACTATTATAATGCCAATAGACTTATTGGATGGCTGGTTAGCCTGCTAAACTGGTGACAGATCACTTGAAACAGTCTGGGTATTCCAGTTCAAGCAAAAATGAAGTATAGGCTTGTTAAATGGACTTCACACCAAACTAGCAAATCAAAGAGCTCTCATTTTGAGTATTGACAGAAAAATATGTACCAATATCTTACCATCTTACCTTTCAAGAACTTCACATTACTTCTTTTTATAGCTTGAACAATTTTTAAGTGTTTATCTTTGATGTTCATTTTGCAAGATTCGGACCTTGCACTGAATTTTGCTTTTCTTCTGTCAGTACTAGGGTACTGGTATGACTCCCCAGACCTTGAGTTTTCAGGCTTCTCTTTTTGGTGCACTTTGTGACTCTGATCCTACTTAAGAGATGATGTGGATATACTGTAGGAATAACAGACTGTTCAGTTCCACTTCCCTACTTCCTAGTTGTGAGAACTTGACTTTTAAGTTTCGTTTATGAGATAAAATCACTTACCTTGAAGGTAGGGTGAAGCTTCGTATTTGGCAATGTACCGTGGGCTCAAAATCATGAAACAATATTTGAATTTTCCTACTACTCTAGCAGCCCTCCAAGAGTAGAAAGTGGTAAAGTTCTCTGGGAACTTCTGTTCTTCCTGCCTTCCCTTCCTGTCTTCCCTTAGCTTCCTTGCTCTCTCTGCTCCTTTATTTTAACCTATAGGTAGTGAGTGACATCACAGAATTCCGATGAATTTTAAGTATGAGTCTTCGGGTTTTCTCAGGTAGAACCGTTAAACTTTCTGGAGCGAGATTCAAGCTGCTTGAGACTTTCAAATGCCTCCTAGTCAAGATTTACCAGAGGAAATAATGGTCATAAGGATATTTTATTTTACCTTTTTCCTTTTCTGTAGGAAACAATGGTTTCCTTCTTCTCTGAGAATGGCTACACACGGGAATAGTGTTTGCTGAGTTTGGCACAGGGAAATTTTACCTAATGCCTACTCTTTTACCAAAAATTAAACATCATTTTCTTTTTGAAAATTCATTTAAAATACAAGACCAATAATCCTAAGAAGCCTATACATCATTCACATGGCTTATGATGACTACACTTATTAAATAAGCTATTACATAATTTAAAGAACTAATCACAGGTCCCTTGTTCAGGATAACCAAGTAAAATGATGGTTCTTTCCTACCAATAGTATTTTTGTGGAAATTTTAAATTAAAAATTTCAGTAATTTCATATGCCTTTTGGGAAATTTAAATACATTTGTCTTCCTTAAGAGATTGAAAAATTGGGCGGTCTCATTTCAAAAACCTGATCTTAATTGAAAAAGGAAGTATGACTCTAATTTGTTGATAGTTGTACCACGTCACAGTGTGTTCTCGTCTTGGTTAATTGGACTACTTTAGCTAAGTTTTATTAAAGAGTATTGGCATACTTAGTATTTTTACATATTATAATTTTGCTGTTTCACAATACCGATGGGCAATGAAATTATATTATTTTTGACACTAGGGATTGAACCTAGGATGTGCTACCACTGACTATTCCCCCAGTCCTTTTTATTTTCTGAGACAAGATCTCGCCAAGCAGCTGAGGCTAGCTTCAAACATGCAGTCCTCCTGTCTTAGCCTTCAGTCACTGACATCACAGGTGTGAGTCCTGTCCCTGGCTGAACTGTGTATATTAATAAATATTAATATATTACTAAATTTGTTCCACTTTCAGGTTTTTCAAAAGAAGTAAACACTACAGTAAAAGTACAACTTC
This sequence comes from Aplodontia rufa, assembly GCA_004027875.1. Lineage (NCBI taxonomy): Eukaryota > Metazoa > Chordata > Mammalia > Rodentia > Aplodontiidae > Aplodontia > Aplodontia rufa. The sequence continues at coordinate 103,806 of PVKS010002662.1, read as the reverse complement.
CTTCCTTGAAATTTAGGCGTGGAGCCTTTTTATCAATGTTCAAAGGAGCAACTCACATTACATTACTGTGCTAATGTACTTTAAAAATCCAATGACGCAGGTTCGGGAGACATTCTATATAAATTTTACTGTCCAGCCAAGACCAAAGGATATATACAATTTTTTTTCTGAAATTATATGCTAGTTTTTCCTCATACTATGGAAACCTTGTATTTTTTTTAAAAGGAAAGTGAACTGTCAAAAAGAAAAAATGTCTGAGAACATGTCTTTTAAATTGCTAAAAATCGATTTTAAAATTAGAATTAAAAGAGGAAAAGCTAATGGTCAACATTTTCTTTCAAGGGTTTATGCTCAATTACATATACCTGACTTCAGAAGAAACTGACTACGAGCAAAAAATTAATAATGTCCTGATGAAGAGCTGCAAATTTCCATCAGATGGAATTATATTTTCCCTTAATCCCAAAGTTGAAGTTCTCAAATCCTTTAAAAGAGAGATAAACAAGAGAATCAATTTTATTGTTTTTCATCTGGTTTTTGTTATTCTGACATTTAGTTGTACACATGGTGCTGGGGTTGGAACGTGGGTCCGCATGCATGTCAGGCAAGTGCCGAAACCACTGAACCACCCATACAGCTCCAAAGTTCTTGGATCCTAAATTGGGGTGAAAGAAGAGTTTTGAGTTCCTTTTTTATAGGGAGAAAAAATTCTTTTGCAATTCGAGGCTAGCCTCAGCCACTGAGGCCTTGTCTCAAAAAAATGAAAAGAACTGCGGGTGTAGATCACTGGTAGCACACCCCCGGGTATAATTTCTAGTTTCAAAAATAATACTATTGGTATTTTTCCAGATTTTTGATTTTGGGTTAAGAATTAAAACATATAGCATTAGACTATAAATCTCACCTGTTTTGTTTCATGAGTAACTAAAATTTTATAACATTTACTGAAAGTAATAATGATATTTCCTTTCAGTCTTACAGAAATGTCATGATAGAATTTTAATTTCTGAAAGTAGAATTTTCAAAATAAACACACATACACAAAACTGAACTCAATTCTGTAAATCAAGAGGAAAATGTTTGTATAGATTTTACCAAACCACTTTAGAAAACAAAATGGTTTAGAACTTTGTGACTATTTAGGGTGGTGTTAAAACTTCTCCCTTGATATACCATTAACACTTTTGAAATCCATAAATTAATGGACAGAATTGTGCAAGATTAGACTAAAACTTTGAGAATTCTGGGTGCATTGGTTCAAAGGGTGAAAAAAGTTGTCATGCCACGATTTCAGGTGTTTATTCAAATCTCACCATCCTGATGAGGGCTATCCTGGATTGCCCTACTGTAGTCTCCCTTGGCTGACTAGTCCACATTTCCCCCCATTGCACTCATTACCTTACAAATGCTTATTACCTATTTTCTCTTGTTAGAATGTAAACTCCACAAGGGAAGGGATCTGCTGTTCATGCAAAGTTTACCAAAGCACCTAGAACCATGTTTCACTAACCGACTTCTGTAACTATCACTCAGTAACTTTTGGATTATTTAAAAGATACGGGTTTTCATTTTGCTTTATTCTTAACTCCCTTCTTGTTGTTCAACAAACCCTTCCCTGATTCTCCCAAATGTGTGAACTAATCATTTCTTTCTTGCTTGTGCTAACGTCATCCAAGCACAGTGTGGGGGAGGAAGGAAAATTTGAAGGAAATTCTGGTCCACATGGTAAATTCAAGACTCAGGCTGACGGTTGTACCACCCAGACCGTTGTTAGATCCTTGGTCACTGCAGTAGGGGAAAAGAGGAACCATGGTGGAGGGGATTTTTTTCACTGCCTTGTTATTTCACTGGGATGAACTAGTTTCATGCAACTCCAAGGGTGCAGGAATCCAGGGGAGTGTATGGAACGTCACATCTCACAGAATGTGGCACAGCATGTCACTATTTCAGTGAAGTCTGTTTCCTCCACTGCAGTGTAAACTTCCAGGGTAAGGATATGGTGTGTTTTACTCACTAATGTATTCCAAACACCTGCTACATATAATAGGCACTTGATAAATATTTGTTGAAAGAACAAAAAGCTAAAAAACAATAAAAATAATTAACCTTTTTAATGTTCACAGGAAAAATACTCTCCATAGGAAGGCATTTCTATCCTTATGTCCATCAGTAGCCAAGTGGAACTCAATATAAACATTTTCAAAACACCAACTTTGGTTTAATGCACAACTTTGAAAATAACTCATTAATGCATAGATCAAGATGCTACTAACAAACTCATGTATCCAATATTCATTATTGCCTGTCCGAGGACATCTATGCATCTAAGATTAACATATTCATTACAATGAACCGTGAAATTCCAGTGACAAATATTTGCCTGAACCAAACTGTTTAATCTCTAAAGTTGGAGTTTAGCACTCTTAAAAATCTAATTCACTCATACATACCCCAAACACACACACACATGTACCCACAAACTGCTCATGAGGGCATGAGGGCAATTTAATGGTAACAAATTAGATGCTGAAAGGACATTTGTAAATGTGGGATATCGTTTGGACAACTGCCTAGAAAAGGCAGAAAATCCTAAAGGCGCACATAAATAAAGCAAGTGATAGCTACAGAAAACCACACCTAAACATTACAAATTTCACTAAACAAATCTGCAAACTGAAACACTGGAGCCATGACTACAAGCCTTGCTCCATTCATACAAACAAATCCCTAAACATTATAAGAATCCACATGCAACAGAGAAGATATAAATTATTTTTAATCTTAAAAAATAATATAAATCCTTATTAAACACTTCATTTAAAAATAGGCAGCTTTATTTTAAAATGCAGTAAAACTCAAAGATGGCAGTTAACTTTACTCATATATGTAAAAATGTTTTTAAAATATCAATACATTGGTTTATAAGTTATACACTGCCCTCAGCTGAATTTTTTTCACCAAAATTCTCAAATAATTGTCAAAAAGAATTGTATGTTCTAAGCCCACCAACATGGTTTCAGAACTAACGGGGGAACTATTCAAGAAATATTAAAACTTTGATGTGATACAAGTCACACAAGCACACAGATTTGAGAACTGAATGATAAACCAGTGATAAAAGCAGTTTTACTTTTATTTGGGGTGGGGGAGTGTAAAAGCTAATTTGCTCTACATTGAGCAACTGTTTGGGAACTAAAAAAAAAAAAAAAAACAAAAAACAAGAAGTTAATCTTTCATCTCCAGTCTGTGAGGGGAATAGAAAGGTAATGAAATTAACTACTAAGACTGTTTCACACACTTTGTTTAAAATGGCTCTTGAAGTGAAATATCCAGTTAAGCTCATCTACGCTAAATAAATGTAATTTTTGCTTAGACATGTATCTAATGCCAATGGTATTTGAGCATACATGATTAAGCCACTGAATTGAAAAGAACTCGATAATTACACAAAATCTGCTTCTGTAGCATTAGAAAGTTTTCAAATCACTGTTCATTTTCTGAAGCAATGGAACATTCTACAAATTCATGATGGAATTGCTAATTTAAAAGGCTTTGAGATTATGCACAGCATAAATTTCATTTTTAAAGAAAATATATACATGAATATATAGAAAAAATGATTGTATAGTCACTGAAGTATTAATAATGGCTATGTCTCCAGGTGGTGGGATTATTCTTCTGTTGATATTATGCTGGGAAAGTATTCTAAAAATAGCCAATTTAAGAACCAGAGTACTACCAGTGAGAAGTATTTTATCCTTTCCTGACTTCACATTACAAACATTTAAAGCTACCAACCAACATTAATTTGTCACAGTGACTACCTACATTCTGACATGCTTATCTCTTGAAAGATGGAAACATAGGCTAGGTGCAGGGACAACTGCCTGTAATCCCAGTGACCCAGGGGTCTAGGGGTAGAGTATCACAAGTTTGAGGCTAGTCTCAGCAAATTGGTGAGGCCCTGTCTCAAAATAAATAAAACGGGACTGGGAATGCAGCTTAGAGGTAGTGCACCCCTGCGTTCAATCCCCAGTACCGAGGTGTAAGGGGGGGGGGAGCTAAATTAAAGCAACTTTACCTTACCACCAGCATTCCTATAGTTACAAAATGCTATAGTAAAATCAGTCTCCAACATCTCATCTTTAAAAGTTTTTCTCCATTACTTTATTTACCAGCTTTTAGGTACTGTCCCTATATCAGCTGGGACTGGATATTATTGTTTCCATTCAGAAATAGTTCTCTCAATACTAGAAATAGCACTGCTAATTAAAAGTCACGTATTTTCAGACTAAACTTTAGATATATTAGTAATTATCTGGTAAAAATAAAAGAACCAAGAGAGTTTCATGGTAACAATAAATTAAAAGGGTCTTGATTTTTTGGAAGCCTGCATAATGAACACTGGTGATTCTTAAGTTCTCAGTGGAAATGGTGATGGCATTCACTTGAACCAGTCAGCTTTAATTACAGGATAGTGAGGACATGATATAGAACAAAACGCCAGTAAACTATGTTTCAAACATCACCAAAACATCTTCCCATAAATCAAAATACTTTTACACTCCATGAGTTTTTTCCACACTGATTAACTAGGTCTCCTATTAAAAAAGAAATGTGAATACACACATGCCTTCATACTTCTTTACATTATTACACAGCATCCACATTTACTCTTAAAACGTGACATAGAAAACGCAAAATCTGAAATAACATTAAATCCCACTGTTACATTAGTGGTCTCCTTTACTTTCAAAACATTTGTACAAGCTATGCTTTCACTTACTATGTTTTGTTGAAAGGATATGCCTTAGTCTTTTAAGCTTTCAAGAATATTAACAAACAACAAGATTTAATTCAAGTACACAAAGTCCTTTAGACCACTCCGGAATATCAACTTTATATGGCACAAGTCACAGGGCAGACAATGCTTCCGATGTTGATGGCAGAGTATAGAATTATAAAGGAAGAAAAGCCACACAAGTAGACAAATAAACACTCTACGCCCAAACTGACAAAGGCTGTGCTTTTATAATAAATAGACTTTGAAGGACAGCAGAGTAAAAAACACAAAACTTCTAAATCACATTTGGCTGCCAATTATTTAAAATTTCAATGGATTTAAGCAATTTAAATTATAAATACTCTCATTTAATAAAACACCCACACAATGACAAGAATGAGACTTTAATCAGTTTTAAGTGGAGTTTATAACACTAAGAGATAAAGGGTTGTTAACAAACACAATAACAAATGGACATCTGATTGGTATGAGGCATTATCCTGTACACATCATATTTTGTGTATCCTCAGTGCATAGCATTTACACACAGAGCCACTGTTGCACAGCACAAGAGTATCTGAAGAGGCTGAATCAGAGTAAGGCTGTTTAACAGACTGAAGTTTTTTAGTATATATATTCTATATGAAAACAGATTGAACTTTTGAACTGGCAGGTAGAAGGCAACTCTGCCAAATACTACATGTAAAGCCCCCACTTTAGTGCACAGTTCCACCCCTTCCATCTGCATGCATGACACATTAACAGTATTTAAACGAGGCACTTTGTGGCAACCACAGCCATCGTTATGAACATATTGCACAAATTTTCTATAACTAAACATGTAACTTGTACCCTACTTATATTTTTAAAGCTGAAACATTTGACGCTGCCGGTAAACTCCACTTACGTTTATAACCTGTGCCACAGCAAAGAATGGTGATGCTATTTATTCAACTACCCTTTTATAATTATGGTAAAAATGTCCAAGAGGAATTACAGAGGACTTGGGATGGTACAGGACCTAACTGAAAGCTTTCTTAAAAGTGATGCCTTCAAGTAACTTCAGACATGTAAGCTGCTGCACATCCAAAAAGTCTTAAGAAAACATTCCAGAAACTTGGGAGAGATTACCTACAGAATGTATTTCAGGCTAATTATGAATACTGTCATAAATAAAGTTTTAATTAGGAATCAAAAACCTTTCAGTCATAACAATTCTTGTCAAATTCAATGGGGATGGTAACTGAAATAAAGTAAGGAGAGTATGTATAATATATATTTATATATATATATAATATATATAATGCCATTTTTCCATTTCCAATGACTACACCATAAAATGTAAGCAAGGCTTCTCAAAAACAGAAACATTCAAAATCAAAACCCTCATTCAGACCTTCACATTCCAAAGGAAAAAATAATAACAGTGCAAAAGCCCATTATAATATCATTATTAATGACCTGGCCCTCCATGTTACATATCGGAACAATACAAATTGTTTTAATATGCTGTGCCCAAAACTGTAATAAAGAACAGTATTAATAACTAACTTTAAAACAGGAATAGGGATTTTCATTTTAGTCAATTATTTTCAGCTTTTATGAAAGACAAGGTGTCAATAAATTTCAATGGTAAGATCTTAGGAACAGTTGTCTATAGCTTTACCAATTTAACTTAAGAGCCATCAATACTCTCTATATATCAGTGTTTAATTATAAATGTGTAAATCCTAAGAGCTTTGTTAAAAATTTAAAAATTATATTTGTTGAGTGAAACTGATGAGGTATGGAAAACATCATTATTGACCAAGAAAACTTTAGATGAAGATCTGCCTAATCTATTTACCAACAAATTCTACAAATGCTGCTCTAGTAGGTCCTATGCAATCTGTATTTGTAAATTACCACGTCAGACCACAGCTAGTGAACAATTTCAGCACCAATAAGTTATTAAAAATGGGATGTTATACCATTAAGAAATATAATGGCTAGATATTCAAATGTCAAGATCAAGGTCAAGGTATAATTTGAAAAGACACCAAATTACTGGGGGGAAAATCCTTTTTAATAGTATCTTCACATTAGCATAACAAATAGTAGGTGTACTCTGCTTAAAATCATATGCAGTCTGGGCATATCAAATGTTCGATGATACTTAATGTAATTGAAGCCCTAGTCCCAATTCTAGCACTATGAAGAAATAACTCAACACTGCACGTTTAAAAAAAAATCTATTCTTTCAATAGCAAATTGATAAAGCATATGTAGGACAATGTCTACTGAAAAATTAAATGCCTTATTATTTGTGCAGTGTTGAAAATTTACTGCAACTCTAATTTCCTTTTCAACACAATGTTTTTTTAATATACACATATATGTATTCAGTATTCAAGTAAAATTCCCTAACAGTTAATGACATTTAAAAAATGTGCAAAACTGCAAAACTCATTGTAATAGAATGTGTAAGGTCAAAAGGGTGGAACGGCTGACAGCTAATGGACTGAATAAGTGCATCATAAATCTTTGAAGAAAAAAAAAACACCACTTACTGTAGAATCTGAAATTGAAATTTCCTGTGCAGCATTACAAAATATCTTATATTTAATGAGAAAAAAAGAAGTTTGCAGGCAGCACACTGAAGCATCCACAGCAGGTAAATGATTGAAAACTAATAAAAGTAAGTGTAAGTTGTTGACTGATGTAGGTACTAATAGCATCTGACTTTTAGCACTGGCCTTGATTACGCAGGAGATGGAGCAGTCATTACAATTGAGAAAAAGTATTTAATAAATCACTGTCAATTTTTATAAGGTTTCAAATCCATTCTTTGATGATAGCCTCCACATTTATATGGTTAAGTCATTGTTGCTGTGTTTCTTATCTATGCCCACATTGTTTTTATATCCCTTCATTTGTGGATTCTTTAGATGTTGCGGAAGGTTCACTCCTGTACCCCAAAACAAATTCACTCTTTCTAGCTGCCTTTTCTAGCACCAATATGCTTAAAAAAAAAATGCACAAACAACAAGCAGTGACAGCGGCCAATTCCTCAAATGTCCAGATTAATAATGATAGCATGCTAAAGAAAGGTGCGTGTAAATAGCTGGAGATGGTATATGGTCCAGAGTCCAGCATAAAATGTATTCCTTTCTGAGCATTCCCTCCATTCCCCCAACCCAAATACATGCATTAGAAGGTAGCAAAACCCTTTAGAGACTTCTCTTAGCCAACTGTGAACTTATCTGTTGCCACAAGTGCAAAGGGGCAGGATGTGAACCTGTAATTCACAAAGGTCTTTAGCTTTGTGACAGAACACAAAAGGAAAAATTCCTACGTATACACATCAGTCTTGTCCACTTTTTATAAAACTGGAATAAAATGGGAAAGTGCCATCTTTATTTATCCTAATTGAATTTTAAATGTCCTTTTGACACAAAAAGATATATACATGACACAGCTACACAACCTTTTTTCAACTGGACAACAGGTGTCAAAACCCTGTGGATGTATAGGGTAAAACAAGATTGGTCAGGAAAAGAGAATTGTTCCTATAACTGGTAATCTGACACAATGTCCTATTGCCATTTAAAAAAAAAAAAAGGTCCATTTTCAGTTTATTCAAGTTTGTTTTCATGGTATTTTATCCCTCTTGATAAAAAAAAAAATCAGACTTTTGTAATTTGTGTATGCTGATCTTCATCAAAAGGTTCATTCTCTGGATCAGAGTCAGTGGTGTCAGAATATCTATAATGATCAGGTTCATTGTCACTAACATCCGGCGTTACAGAAGTTGAACTGCTAGCCTCTGGATTTGATGGCTCCTCTACTGTTTTGGTAAAGTATAGCTTCACCTGGAGAAAAAAAATTTAAAATGAAAATCCACAATTAATCTTAAATTATTAACTAAAAATATGCATTTTAATATTCATTTTTAAATACAATAGCAAATATAAGAGTAACTGCTTTTCAAATGATCCTCTTCTTATCTAAATGAGTTCCTATATATTCCCTGCTATATACTGAAAAGACAAACTGGGATGTTAATATACTTTTTTTTTTTTAAAGAAACATAAGCTGCAAGCACTCACTAAATGATTGTACAAAAGAAATGCAGATTGAAGGTCATCCAGTATTCATATAATGTAATTTTTCAGTCATAAAATTTCATTCACAAATGATTGATATTTCTCTTACTGTCTAAAACTCAACATACTTTCTAATACTAATGATATTATACAAACATACAAATACTGATTAACAACGATCCATACAGCCCTAAAAACTTCACCTAAAGGGAGGAGAGAGAAATTAACAAAGACCACGCAGTGATCTAATCAGTGGGCCCATGGCCTTTATATGCATAGTGAGAATAATTGCTGAACCACCCCTAACATATTAGGTATTTCCATTTTAAATAAGGAATGGAGGCAAAAGCCCAGAAAGGCTAGGGAACATGTTAGCGGACACATACCTGGTAGGCAGTAGATTTGTGATTTAAATCCCTTCCTTATTCTGTTGTACCTATAGACCCTCCTCTATTATTCAAGTTACTATCAATTCTTTAGCAACCAACATCCACTTCATCAATAAATTCTTGAAGTTTTACCTTTAAAATACCATATATACTCCCAATCTGACAGTTTCTCATTACCCCAAACGGCCACTATTCTCATTCAAGCAACCATCTTTCAATTGAACATTTAAACCACTGCCAACAGCCTTTTCACTGATCTCCCAGCTTCCATTCAAAGATAAAATTCAGATTACATCTTTCTTATGCTGAACTGTTTTTCTTATCCACTTTCTTTTAGTCAAAATGACTAATGTTACTCAAATTCCTATCTCAGGGCTTACACTACTTATTTGTTCTCTCTTTTCCCAGATCATCTGTACAGCTCTGTATAGCTCACTCGCCTCAAGCTGGCCTCCACTTCAATGTCATTCACTTGGTTAGGAGTTCTAGCTATCCTGTCTCTATTGTTCATAACACTTACTATATGACATTGTTATCTGTTTACTGATAACTAAAATAGTTTTTACTTATAATCAGATATAAAACTTCTGGTAATATTGAAAGAAAACAATAAAAGAACAGAGAAAGATTTTAAAGTAATTGTTGAGAAAAAATTCAGATTTAGAGAAGACAGGTGATAGAAACCTGTGAATGCTGAAAGGAAAAATATCTAAACAAAAGATCCAAAGGTATTTAATCTATTTTCACTTATAACAAACTCTCCCTCTCCATTTTAAGTATCATTAGTAATATGTTTTTAAGCTACTAGTTTGTTACATCTTTGTTACAGAATGAAAAAAGTAAAATAATAAAATAAAAAAATGGTATTTTAAGGAAAAGAAAAAAAAGTAGAGTAAAAATCAGGAAAGAAAAATGGTAAACCACCTTGGGAATGCTTAAAAATAAATTTTCTTAATCTGAAGAATTCTTGACTATAAATAGAAACACACACCCAGACTACATAAAGATAAAAAACAAAGCCAAATAATTCCAAGACATAACATGTGGAAACAGAAAGTTTTAAAAAGGGAATAACAAAGGAGGACAATCAGAAAAGGCTTTCAGAGCAGATGAGATTGAAATTAGGGTTGGAGATACGAGGTTAGCCATAAGAGGGTCAGGGGAAAGGCTGAGCTAGAGACGTACAGGAAGAAGGAACGGAACTGCAAACATGGAGGCAGAAGCGCAACATTCTGCAGAACTGAAGCAAGACCAGCTTGGCTGAATTTCAGGGAAAAAGGAGAGAATGTGGCTGAAGTTGAAGAGAGGGAAAGTCTGTGGTAAATTATGCATGTCCTTAATAGTACTTATGAGGTTTTTTAAAAAATGCTAATCAGAGTAAAACATTCCCTTTTCTTTTCAAATTACCAAATGACTGAGCTTATATTCATTTTATTTTTCCTCCATTCCTACTTCATATCCCACTCACTTAACTTCTTTTCCACACTTCTACCCCCAATTTCATCAAATAGCAACAAAAAAAGAGTAGACTTGAGAAAATGCAGCTTTTTTTTTTTTGAGTCCACGTGCATAATAGTATTTCATTAGAAACCTGTGGGCTATTGCTACGTAAACATTGCTTCTAAGAGTGCATGAATCAGTTTAAAAACGAGTCAAGCTAAGTTCTTCAGCTTTACACACAGAAGAAAACACACACACACACAAACAAATGGATGCATGTGTGACATCACCAACACCCACAATACTTTTAACTGACCTTAAAATTTGGAGAAAAATATCGGTTGGCCTTGTCTTTATTTGCTTTGTCAAGATCATTTTTTGTTAAAGTAAGTACTAGATATTCCTTGTCATTATCTGCACGTTCTATACTGCAAATACTATCGATTTCTTGATCACATAGACTTCCATTTTCAACTCTTTCTGAGGTTTCCTCTGGTCCTGGTATGAAGAACGTATTCACCCAGAAATGAAACATTTTATCCTAAAAAAAAAAAAAGTTAAAAGAAATTCCTAATTATTTTTTTTAAAACAAATATATGTCACCTATATAAAATACTTGCCCCAAGAATTCAACAAATTAAAACTATGTACAATTTGATATTTCAAATAAATGTAAACAATCTGTGGGTTAGCTAATATATTTGCATTTGAGAGACCAAAAATATAATTTCATAAGCTCAGAGATAACTTACTTTTGCCTTAAAATCATAAGTAAAATATTCTTTTTTGATCTATTCAACCTATTCAGTTTTGAGTTTTCAATTCTGCAAATATTTCAACAAAACTGACACACATGCATTAAAATTGGTTGGTAATAACAATCTATATCTATTATATTAAATCAACTAAGATCAATTAGTAGACTTCTATTTTTTTTTTTTTTAAAGAAAGAGAGAGGGAGAGTGAGGGAGAGAGAGAAAGAATCAATTTTATTTAGTTTTTCATCTGGTTTTCATTGCTCCGACACTTTATTGTGTACGTGGTACTAAGGTTTCAACCGCTGAGCCATTGAGCCACTGCTCCAGCCTCTGAATTCTATTATCATACGATTACTATTCATTACACAATTCTATTATATATTACATAAAATATAGAAGATATATTCAAGGTTTTATAGGTGTTCCACATCTAGGATAAGACAAAATCGGTTAAGAAATGAGTTTTCAGCTTATATGTTTATAGATAAAAATAAAGCTCAGATATTTTTACTTTAAAACAAGTTCTTTTAAGGTTAGTACAACTTCCCTCATGAAGACGGTTAATTATATTTTTACTTCTATAGCAATATTTAAATCTAATTGGCTCCACCTTCTTACATTAGAGTATGGCAGAAAATTTTCAGAATAAAACTGGGGGAAGGGGCAGAAAGGCATGACCACATAAAAGTTAAGTCAGTGTGGTCATTTGACAGTTAATGACGCACAGTCTTGTGACAGCTTATCTCGCGCCTTATGCTGCCATTTAAAACTTTTATTTCAGTTTATCTTGAAATTTTGCTAAAGCCCTTAAGCATTTTACTTCTTAAATTTCATTCTATCTTTAATAGTACCCAGCAAAACAATCTTACATATGACAATTACCTAAGTAATTGCATTAGTAATTGTATTTTACTTAGAATCAGAAGAAAATAATATGTAAATTCCAAAAACGGAGATTCCTGTGTGTACTGATTATACTAAAACTGCTTTTGTTTAAATCAGAGCAGACATTTAAATAAGACAGGGAAAATCACATAAAACTGGAAACCATAGTAAAGTAATCCAAGATATGCAAATATATTATATTTAATCTTCAATTTTACATGTATTAAGTTTAAAGTACAGAAGATAAGAACTAAAATAAAAATTAACATACTCCTAAAACTACAGGGAAATGGTGAAGCAGGTATGTATTTTTAAAGCAAAATATAAAATGTGTATATCAGTTTTATAACCATCACAAAAAATAACAAACACAAAATCCAAAGCCTAGTATTTATCTTAATTTTGAAGTACCTGCTAATACTTTCTAGAATTCCAAAAAATGTTATTTCATATTTAATATATTTAATTTTTATTTATACAACAGGGTAGAAAATATGTTTCTGGTAAAAAATATCACTTTAACATCCAGTGATTTTTTTTTTCAGTTACTTGGGATTCTGAATAAAGGAAATGACATTTCTTCTGATAAGTTAGAAGTGTTCAAAATTTTTGAAGTAAATGAAACTTTCTCATATTTTGTTTCAAAAGAAAAAGGAAAAACTAAAAATTGGGAAAACTAAATCAATACTATTTATGACAATGTCTAAAAATTGGCAATATCTACTATGATTAATGAGATAGTAACACTACGCAAAATTAGTGCTTTTCTTCCATTGCTACCTAAAAAAATTTGCACCTTAGGCTCACTTTTAATGCCCACACTTAATATTATAAACCAAGATAATTTATTTTACAATTGATTCTTGCCTTCTCTACATATAGCATAGTAAAAAAGTAAACCTTACTAACTTTCTAAACCTGCATATTTAAATACCATACTTCTTCATTCTTTATTTCCTCTTCATAACTGTTTCTCACCTAACTAAAAAGCTAAATATTTAATAAATTTGGGAAAACCAAATATATAATAACCAATGCTCAAGAAACATAATCAAAATGGGGAAAAAGTGGTTTGTGTTATTAGAGAAGACCACAGAACAGATCTCACCAATGCCTATGGTCGCATGCTAATTTCTTCTCAATTCACCATCCTTTTAATTAGGGTTGAAAACTAGCTATACAGTTCCTTGTATTCATCATAAAATAAAATACAGCTTTTACTCTCTCTTTACAGAATGACTTCTGCCAAATTAAAGGCTTTAAGCAAAAGATCTAATGCTACTCTTAAAGGTATAGGTACTTTGATAATTTTCCCAACAAAAGTAAAGTGCAAACCTTTTTTAGCATCTTGTTCTGTTTGTGGAAGAACTCTACTTTGATGTCGCCACACACAGGCAATGGCTGAGGGAACTCAAAGTACATGAACTTGTCTTCCCGGCGTGTGGGTCCTGAATTGGAGGAATATATCTTCACCTTTAGCTGGCAGACCACAAACTGAGGATCTGCATGGTTAAATACATACTAGTATTATTTCACACAAAATGCCTTGAACTGTCAAAAGCTATTTTAATGATCAATTATCAGCTATATACACAAAATGGTAACTCCATACCCATACTCCTGATCCAAAACAAATCAATGGAAATAAAAGAGGCCAATACAATCAAGATAAGGTTTTTTTCCCATCTGAATATATAAAATAAGGTTCTAGTAGTAAAAAGGTAAATTCTTATTTTATGAACTAGTTCCAAGATTAGAAGGCCAGCAATATATTAACATCAAGACTTTAAAATTATGATAAAAATCCTAATAGAAATTAAGTATAAAAATGATTTTAATGGATTTTCTGGAATATTTGTGAATTGTATAAATGTAACTTTTAAAACATATTTGCTGTGGTATTTTGAAGTCTCTAGCCTGTGTTAAAAAAAATCACAAAATAAAAATCATTACATATTGATAAGAGGAAAGAATATATAACGTATAACGAAGCTAAAACAGAAGACTTCGCATTTATGAGAATATTAACTGGACCTCTAGCCCACATTTTATTTTAAAAGTATATAAAGTCACATCAAGAGCGAACAATTTAAGATGTGTACTAAGAAATGCAGCAGCCCTCAAGTGAAAACTATGGGATAATCTCCATTCCCACCAAAACACATTATCATTTTGGCTTTAGACTTTATCTGTTTTAAAATAACTGGTAAAGTATAAAACTTCTCAAAATTTAACATCCTTCTATGTTTTAAATTCAACTAAAAGGTAGGAAAGTGTAAAAAGAAAAAGATTTTTGTTTTATTTTAAAATTCTACTTATAAGTTCATTTATAGTTAATACCTTTAATGAAATAAAAAAATGAGTAAGATTCTATGGATTTAAAAACTTAAAATTAAATAACTTGACAAAGAGCAATTCATTTGTAGTATACTTAAGAATTTTTAAAAAGTCCATTGATCAATCCTGAGATGTGAGAAGTGGAGGGGGGGACTCAGCGGTGACAGTGCCTGCCCAGCCTCCCCCCCCGACTGACACAGATTTTGAGCCCCAGCACCTCATACAGGAGGAGGTTTGTCAAGCAACGAAGGCCACGTGAAAAGCTAAATAAAATTTATTCTCTCTGTCCCTTTCTCTTAAATTAAAAAAAAAAAAAAAAAGGAGACAGAAATTGGAAGTACTTCTTGAAGGCAGCAGGCCAAGACAATAGACAGGAGCCTGCAGAAAGAGAGGGAGCTGCGTGCATGGGTATTCTATATTCCACAGGCAATACTCTCAATACCTAAAGGGGATTTTTGTCCTTTGAGTCAAAAAAAGTCTCAATATGACCAAAGGCTAAGAATAAGGCAAAAAGTCAAACAAAGGTAAATGAAATTTCCAGTTTAATGAACTGAACACTCTCTGGCTTCAATGTCTAAAGAAACATCAGCAATCACATTATAATAGGATGTTTCATAAAAGTTCGTGGGGTGATTCTAACATGGATTTATAAGACACAGATCATAAGAAAAAAATCATCCCCAAAAGAGGAAATGCTATACCAACAATCTATCAATAAATTTCACTTCTTTGACTCAAGGTTCAAAGTACAGTTAGCCGTTTTACAAATCTTCATGTGATAATGGAAAAGTCTCATTTGAATAAGCAAAACACCAAGTTATGACTTCAAAGCTCTGATAACAAAGATGAGAATCTATTACAATTTTATTAATTTAAACCCGACTAATCAGAATCTGATATTTATTTTAGAATTCAAAAAAGAAAACTGATACTATAAGCCAGATTTCAAACAAACTACATCTAAAATGAACACTTTCAAGATTTTCAGAATTGTTATAAACAATTCACAAGCTAATTACAAATCAGCATTATGTAGAATTTCCACTAAAAACAAAGCTAAAAATGTTTTAATAAAAATTAGTAAATTTGCTGTGTGTGGTGGCACATGCCTGTGATCAATTAAGAAGAGGCTGAGGCAGGAGGACTGCAAGTTCATCAGCCTCAACAACTTAGGTCCCTAAGCAGCTTAGCTAGACACATCTCAAAATAAAAAAATAAATACAGCTGCGGATTTGGCTCAGTGGTTAAGCATCCCTGAGATTTAATCCTCAGTATCCTCCCCCACCACCAAAAAAAAAAAAAAAAAAAAAAAAATTTTAGAACCTTTCTTCAAAACACTAAGGAAAATATTCTACAATGTGAATTTCACATCCTAGATAAAGCCTAACTTAGCAGAAGTCCAACATTAGTGTGGTTCTTTTGACTTCTAAGACACAATTCTTTTGATATAAATGACTGTTCTAAGGAAATAAAAAGATTTAAATTAATTTCTTAGAGATATGTCTGTATATATGTGGAAAATAAAACCACATATTTATGAATATATTAAGCCTTTCAGATAACAGAATATAGCAACTTTTCCTTCATTTCAAAATATTAGATAATCAAGTAAGAAAAAGGTTGCTAACCCCTGACAACTTTACAGAGTATTTCTCACCACTAGTTTTACTTTCTTCCCTGCTTCCCTTTATCCGCTTGAACCCAAGATGACATTCCTCACCTCAGTCCTCAACATTTGCTTTACTCCACGCCTTCCTATTTCTAACTCCACGACATATTTACATGAAAGGCTTAAGAAGTCTTTTGCTTTATGCTTCCCAAAATACCAGATAATATCTTTCACCTATATCTGAACCTAGACCCTAATCTAATGCTGAGTATCTTCATGTGAAAAGCTTACTTTCATCAGATTTTAAATGTTTAAAACCAGAATATTAATATTTATGTCTCCCAATCTCAGATTAATTTTTTCTTTTCCTTTCTATAACTCATCTACCTGAGCAAGACTGAAACTTTGATAAGATCTTTGGATATAAACAGCAAAGGAAAAACTAAACAAATTTCATTTGCTTCCCCTGGCACAACTGGCATAAGGCAAGTCGCACTACTGGTTTTCTTTCCATTATTGTGTTACCTTCTTCTTCAACCACAACTTTCTATATAACTGTCCTCAAAAGATGGTCTAAGGGACTGAAGCGGTGGCTCCACGGTTACCACATTTGCTGGGCATGCGCAAAGAAGCAGGTTGGAACCCCAGTAGCACAGACGCAATAAAGTGTGAGAGCAATGAAAAGTCATGTGAAAACTAAATAAAATTGATTCTCTCTCTCACTGTCCCCCCCTCTTAAAAAAAAAAAAGGTTTAATAAGTGTACTGTGTGATCATGATACTATAATTTTTTATCAAATCAAATCTGAAATCCCCATTTCAGATTTTCTAACAGTCAGATATTCTGTTTATATTCCATTCTGTTATTTTATTTCTTGTAAAGTTCATTTTCTTCTGATGTGCTTCAGTTCAAGCTATTTCCTATTGCCTGTAATACTTTCTTCAGATTTAATCCCAACCTAAACTGTACACTTTCCCCAATGACTAATACAGAGCTGGTGGACTACTCCGCTCGGTGGCAAGCACCTATAATCCCAGTAATTCGGGAGGCTCAGGCAGGAAGATCACAAGTGAAAGCCAGCTGTTGAAAATTAGTGAGGCCCTGTCTCAAAATAAAAAGGACTGGGGATGAGCTGGGCATGGTGATGTACACCTGTACTCCCAGTGTCTTAGGAGGCTGAGGCAGGAGGATCTCAAGTTCAAAGCCAGCCTCAGCTACTTAACAAGACCTTGTCTCAAAATAAAAAACATAAAAGGGGCTGGGGATGTAGCTTAGTGGTTGGGCACACCTGGGTTCAATTCCCGGGACAAAAAGAAAACAAAACAAAAAACCCACAAGACAGGAGATGTAGCTCAGGGGTAAAGTGCCCCTGAATTCAAGCCCTAATAATAACAGCAGCAGCAACAACAAATAAGAGTGCAGAAGCACAAACACTGGACTTCTTGCATGAAATTTTTTGACAACTCCTCAAATTTCTTTTTGTGGGTAACACATGTATAATTTATAAATAACACTGTCTAACAACATATATTACCTGTATTTTAATGGCTTTAATACACAGCATTAAATCACAGTACATAAACAAGGAACCAAAATATTACACAAAATTTTTCTAAAAGATTTCAGTAGCTAATAATTTTAAGTCTAAAAATGTAACACTCTGAGACAAAAAAAAAAGCAGGCAGAGAACAACTGAAAAGTCTTTGTAGAGGTCAATATGAAAAATTACACCAATTAGATTACTAAGATTACTGAACTCCTCAATATCTTACACTTGGTTTTTAACACCAAAATCTATACCATAGGAAGAATTTGAGTTTGTTTTTTTTTTTTTTTTTTTTTTCATTTTTTCTTCCTTTTCCTTTTTCCTCTGATTCTGTTAAGTCTCTACATTAATCACCTCCAACACTCCAGGGCTTTATGCTCAATTTAAAAAACTGTATTAATATTTTAAAAAATCAGTGAGGTTCTTAAAAAGGCTCTAACATGCTGTATTAATAAATCTGGGACCTTTGATAAAGTTGCCTTGCTCTTAAAACAGGAAAGATCTGGTGGAGGATCCCATCTACCTGATAAAGATAAAAAAAAAATCAAGAAAGTAATTTTCTAGGTATAAATTAATTAAGGGATAAGATGTTTAAACAAATATTTTCAAAACCACAAAGCTTTAAGCTAAAACCTAAAACCACTAACACAACAAAATATCACTGAAATAACATGTCATTAAAATAATGTAGTGATACCTTATCTAGAAACTACAAAACTGTTCCTAAATACTACTAGAATATATTTCTTAAACATGAAAACATGACTGACCACATCCAGGTGGTATTTAAGTTCCAGTATTAAAAAACCAACACAGAGTCTCTTATAGTCTCTTACAGGCTATAATACTTCCTTCCAAGTGTCCTAGGTAAGAACTCCAGCCAAGTACAGCACAGAAGCAGAACAGGATAGTGATGGATGAAGCAAGCTTATAGAGGAGGTTAGAGTAAAAGAGAAATAAATCAGAGGCAGACATCAATGACATGATTTGTACTTAGCAGATTTCAGATTTTAAAATCTCTCCATTTTATTTGATGAGAAAACTCGAAGAAGGGTAGATGGTATGCCCAGGGTTACCAGGCTAGGACTGGAAGTCACAACTAAATCCAGGTGTTCTTCCTCACTCTATACACTCTTTTTTTCACTCATCATATTCGAGCTTGCTGCCATGTCTTATCACTTCTTCATTTCCTTTTCATTGTTCTTCACTGAAACTGTAAACATCTAGTCTTCCTAAGAGGAAAGAATTGGTCCCTGCCCCCAAACCAGTGAACTGATGAGTACCACTGTCATTCTTAGCCTGAACCTCTGATGGGACAGGTTTTTGAGTCATCTGCTCCAACTTTAAGCTGCATTTGGTGGTTGTAACATAGAATACTTCCTTAATGAACATAATTTGGCTTCAAGAACATTAAAATCCACTGTTCCTGGCTTCTTTAGCCCTAGGAAATGAACAATAGAGCCAAATAATTCGGATACTTCAGAAATATACACTCCTGCATAAAATTTTAAATGTGATAAACTTTTTCATAGATATGTTAAGAAAAGTGTTCTAGATATGTTAAGAAAAGCGTTCCAAAACATGGAAGGATAAAAATTTAGAGCACTTACTGCAAGTTCCGCCACTGAACATTGGAATAGTTTCAAACATCATCTTGTGAAACAACAGTGCCACTGGTCTATAATCCAGATGATTCTTTAACAGGTAGCTATAATAATACACATAGCGCCTCTGACTGGGAATAGTTACTCCCTGGTGGACAGAAAAAAAAAAAAAGAGAGAGAGAGAGAAGCCAAATTCAAAAGAAAAATTCCATTATAGTTATTTCACTGAATTGCTATAACTGTGTTGTACCCATTGGAAAAATATATGTGCATGAAAAATTTTGACCTTAAATTATTAATATTTAAATCCAGCTCAATAGAGTAAATCAGAGAAACATCAATACAAAGGAAAATATTAGAATAACTCTTCTTCCTTAAAATACAATTATTATAACACCTCATTTATTCAAAATTCACAAATATACTCTCACACATGAATCCAATTAGTAAAGGCCACTGTACATCCAAAATAACTGTCAAAGGCCTCTGCATTACAGCTATGTTCTTTATACCAAGGGCTCCCCATCGAGGTTAAACACACAATCCCTAACAAACTTGGTTACATACTTTCTAAGCAAAAGCACATCAGAATCAGTAACAAAAAGTAATGCTGGCCTTAGAGCAGAAGAAAAATAGGAGTATGCAGGTTATGTAAACGAATCCTATTGTCCACTAACAAAGGTACTTGTGCTGCATGCATCTCTTTCCTGAACAAAGAGATTATAAAATGTTTTAGAAAATATCAAGTATTAAAAAATTATATATATACATATATATTTCACATACTTAGGGAACCTGAATTATCTAAAAAATAAACGTTAATGTATATTCAACAATACATTCACTAATGATGCTGAATAAATGAGGTATTAAGTGCTGGTCTAAGGCATTTTTCTACTGCACAGTGAGTTCAGAAAAATTCAACTTAGAAATATAAGGCAAACAATAAACAACTAGAAGAAGTCTAACAACTAAAACCAACTTGTAGAAAAAAGTTCTTTAAAGTATATTCAAGAGGAAAACGAATTCACAGTATTTCTCTTTAAGTTATCATTGGCATCTAAACTTCCCCAGTGTGTTAAAAACTCCGGACAAAACATCCTTGCCCAAAGAAAAAGATAAAGCACACCTATGCGAATTTAAAAATATATACGCTGAATGTCAAGTATCTACTACAGTACAATCAGTATTTTTTAAAGGTCAGCACGATTTTATTTTACAATTATACACACATACATATACACACAACAACTGAAAAATGGATATAAACCATTTGAAATCATGACAAATGATTTAAGATTACAGTCATAATGTAAAGACCATATATTTTACAGACAGCAGACTTGGATTTGAATGCTGATAGTCAAAACACGACACGAACGCCAATTTGTTTCCTCAGGAAGCCAAGGACATTATTATGTACCCTTCCTTCAAAACGGGATTCTTACAATGATCAAACACCAAATGGAGTTACACAAAAGAATGTTAAAACTACAAATGATATACAACAGTCTTAACAGTTCAAGAAAAGTCTATCAGTATATTAAGGTATAATTATGGTACAGCTGGAATTTTATTCCTATGTATGTTTCTTACAGAAATAGTACTAAAGTAACACCACTTTGAAAAAGTTAAAATTAACAGTGAAAAGTATCCTTAAATATGTTTACACTTAACTGAAAAAGGTCTATTATACTACATTATTCATTAAAATTTCAGCAAATTGTTATTCACATTTATCAAGATAAAACACGTAATTGCTAATGGAGGAAATAGCAGGTGGAAGATGGATGGGAATAATATTTTTTGAACCATGTGAATTTACTGTCTAGTCAAAAAATTAGATAAATCTAAAAGTTTTAAATTCCGTACAAGTCTATAATTAGATTAAGTTGGAAAGTTGTCACTTGATGGATGGTAGTGGATGGTAGATATTTTTCTCTATCTCTCCATTTTTGGCACAGGTTTGAATGCAATACTAAAAGGTTGTCAAAATTTCAAAGTTTTCTCAAGTAGCAAGTGCCTGATATGCACACTCCTTAATAAAAAAAGAACTAGGCAAATATGTAAAAGACACATGAATGTATTAGCTGTCAACAATGATCAAAAAATTTATGTGTGAATACCAGCTGAACCTAAATAACAAACTTCTGAACTTCCATTCAACCACCACAGTTCTTCCTTAATCACAATGCTGATTAATTCAAATATTAAATGGTATCTTTGTGTCCACCCAAATAAGAACATCATGTAGTATAATTCAATCTCATAAAAATAGAAATCTAACTTCTTTTTTCACTTTCACCTCTCACAATTCCCTTGTTCCTCCTACTTTTGGTCAAACTACTTAATTTTCCAAAATTGTACTTTCTCATTTACTCTTTAAAAAAAAAAAAACAGATTAAGATATAAGACTAAAGGGTTGGAGCAGTGGCTCGTCAGTCACAATGCTTGCGTGAGGACAGAAGAGTCAAACTCCAGCACCATATACACAACAAAGTCTTGAAGCAACGGAAGCCACATGAAAAACTAAAACTAAAAATTGTTTCTTTCTCTCTCTCACTGTCCCTCTCTCCTTAAAAGAACTGCTAAGTGTACACTGGCTTATACCCTGTATTAACATAAAATGACAGGTTTGCTGGTTTTATGCTTTTCTGCTTTAAATTCTACTCAGATACTGAGATCCCATCATCTGCTTTTGAAACTTACTGATTTTGCCTTTAATCAACCATTTATTTTAAAACCTTGTTTTATGTGATTAATCTCTTAAGAGACTTTAAAGCATAAATTACACACTTTTTAAAAACCTGTAAATACTGCTATAAATACTATCAGACCAAACTCTTACCTTAAGACCACAACACAAGATATGTAATGTTTGTTCACGTTGTGTGCTTCAATACTCTCAAATCGTCTTTGACTCTTCAGTTAAAAAAGTGATTTTCTAGCTGGTGATCATGATAGCATACACCTGTAATCCCACCAACTAAGGAGGCAAAGCAAGAGGATCTCAACTTCAAGGACAGCCTCAGCAACTTAGTGAGACCCTGTCTCCAAATAAAAAATAAAAAGGGCTGGGAAGTAGCTCAGTGGTAAAGCATCCCTGGGGTTCAGTTCTAGTACAAAAAACAAATGAAAGTGATTTTTCACTTTCGTAAACTTTTCTGGCACTTTTAAACTGAGAAACAAGGTAGATATTTCAACATAATAGTGTTTGCTTGAAGTCTAGAAATCTGTTTCATAATAACCACAATAAGATTATTATATGGCTTTAGAAATGGCTATTATTGTAATGACAACATACAATGGCTGTTATTGTTACTACCTGCCAATATTCTACACATATTTCCAATACTATAGCAACTTTAACAAGATAGATATTATCATCTCTACTTTCATGATTAACAGTCTCACTGCACATAATTACCTCACTCAAAACCAGGATTTGAATCTAAATGTATCTGAGTCTGAATCTTTTACTCATGTGTCTTGGGCTTTACAAATAGCACGAATATTAATAATGTGATTTGAATGAGGTCATAACCTCTTTAAGCACTTGGTTTTCTCATCTATGAAGAATCTTCAAAGTTTAGAATATTATGATGTTTCAGTTCTATGAAACTAATTATGAGCTATATACTGAAAAGTGCGGCATGATTCACAGAATGCTTGAAAATTGTGAAGCAGACATCTTTGCTCAGCATCTTCTCTCCTTGCCTTTTCTTTGAGAAGCTACCATTCTCCCTTTGGTTTAGAGATGCTGAACATTACTCTTTAGCTTCAGAAACATGCCCCAATCTCAGAATTCCATTTTCTGGTCAGAATATTTGATTCAGAAATAGGCATATGCCCCAGTCCAGGGAAATTGAGGAATTTTTGCTCAAGTTGTAGTCTCTAACTAGTTAGAATGCAATCCTAAAGCTTCTAGGAACACTACCTTGCCACTACTTGCAGAAAGCAAGTATAAAATTAAAGTATATACAGCAGAGAGAAGAGAAGAGAAGGAAGAGAAAGTGAGGAAGAAAGACTCCTTGATCCTGCTGAGCATCTAAATCTAGGTTTTAAGTTATGTAAGTCAAAAAAAGTCTTTTGTTTAAGCTTACTTTTGAGAGTTGAGTTTCTATGACTTGGAACTGAAGAAGGCCACATACACTGTAAAGCAACTACTTTATTTTGTATTTTAAGCTTACGTTTCTACTCTGGGGATCAAAATAACTAAGAAAAAATTTGGGGCAGCAGAAAGAACACTGGATTTGAGGTTAGCTAAGAGACATGATTTTGAGTTGTTGGATAAGGAGATTAACACTTAGAGCAGACTATTCTCTGAAGATTTGTTTTATCATTTATATTAGAATGAATTTGAACTAAATAATTGCTTAGATCCTTCAAGGTATAAAAATTCTACAGCTGTTCCAATCTACAAAATAGATAATAGGTTTAAATAGCATGTATCACAAGGACACAGTTTATTTAGCCCAGCAGAATATTAGAAAAAATAAGAACGTTACATTAGGAGTTTTTAAAAAAGAATATAGCTTATTTGTTTTAAATGAAGAAACACAAAAAGTTCATTAGGTTACAATATAGGGAAACTTAGCAGACCAACTAGAAAAAAAATAACCTTATGCAATTAGGTCAAAAAATTCATTCACCAGAAAAACTAAAAAATTTCTCTTCTTGAGATTATTTAAAGTTAACGTTTATTACTTCTGTAAGATTTAAATGTTCATTAAAGGTAAGCTTGATGAACTCATGTACACAGTTCATAATATGTAGAAACGTTCTCTTTCATAACTAATTTGAAAGCAAAGAAAGGAAAACTGAAACCTTCCCCCTTTTTCCCCCCTAAAAGTTTAGTGAATGAAAATAAAAAAGAGGCTAGAGCAGTGGCTCAGCAGTGGAGAGCTTACCTGGCATTCCCAAGGACCCAGGTTCCAACCCCAGTACCACACACAAAACTAAGTGTCAAAAAAAAACAACAAATAAACAAAAAGAAACCAATTGAAAAAATAAATAAATAAAACTGATTTTCTCTTTCCAAAAACAACACCATCAATAAAACAAAGAAAATAAGCATTAATGCTTACGTTACTAGCCACTATTCTGGAAGTAGGGGAGGGAGGAAAGGGAAAGAGAGATTCTACAGTAAGTTTGTCATACAATGGAAATTAACCTCTTTAAACTTAGAACTTTTAGGAATCCTTCCAAACTACATACTTACCAACATGCTTTTAACATAAAAGACAATAAATGTGTAACTTATCTTTCATAATACTGCAAAATAAGTGCAGAAGCATATAGTGTGGGGCATAGGACAGATGGTAACCAATCCTAGAAGTTGCCCTGAAGCATGCTTACTTGGAGGGGGAGAGGGGAAAACTGAATGGCTTGCTTTTGGATAATTTGCCATACTTTCACAAAGTCAAATATCAAATACTACAAATAAATGACCCCAAGTGTAACACACTTGCATTCTAATAAGGTTTTGAATAAAAGGAGGAGTCTTCCTTCCCTTGAATGTTATCTTACTTCTCTACAACAATTTATAGCCTCAAGTATTATATACGCCTTCCTAACACAATGCCACATTTTTATGGTCAGCTTGCACCACTGTCTGCTGCAGATATGTCATAAATGGGTTAGACTGTAATAGGGACAGAATATTTTGAGAGTCAAAAAGTCTATGAAGTTTTAACCAAAACATGACAACTTCCCTTTTCTCTGCAAAGACAAGTTGAAAAACAAAAGATTCTGCTCCTATATAACTATCACTAACAGTTTTCCTTAGCTTATCTTTCTCTATAATTAAGAACATATGAAAAACATTTAAGACAGTTTTAATGAAATTAATTCTATACAAAGTGCAAAATGGATAAAATGTATTCCTCCCCTGTAATAGTGGTTCTCAGTCACAAAAGAGGCAAATGTGTAAGCTCAATAGAAAAGGAAATATTGGTAAGAAGTAAATAAACCTATTATGTTTTAAGAATAAAATTACTTAGGATAATCAATTATATTTATTATAAGATACTTCTTGGGAAGAATTTGAGTTGTATAAAAATGGCTTTATCATGCTCAGCTTAGTTCCCTTACCTTACAATGAAATTAGCTATTCATAAAAGGGTAAAAAGATATACAGTTGAGTGCAGTGGTGCACACCTGTAATCCCAGCAACTCAGGAGGCTGAGGCAGGAGGATCTCAAATTCAAGGGCAGCCTCAGCGACTCAGCAAGGCCCTAAGCAACTTAGTGAAGATAAAATAAAAAGGCCTGGGGACTTGACTCAACGGTAAAGCGCCCCTGAGTTCAATTCTCAATACCTACTCCAAAAAAAGAAAAAAGAAATAATAATAGATAGATAGATAAGACAGACAGACCGACAGACCGATAGAATTTCACTAGTACTCCAACACAAAATAGACCTACTTCGTTAATATTATCTAACCTTTCAGGAGTCTGTACGGAAATTAATTACTCTGAAGAATCTCAAGATTCTTTTGCAGTTTCAGGATTTGTGAACTTGATAATGTAGAAAGAAATTTAATAATGCAGCAAGAGATTCAAATTTTACTTTGAATACTATCATTAACTGTTTGGAAAATACTGATCACAATATTTTACCTTTCTGGACATGTTTTATCATCTGTAAAATAAGAAACATCCAAGGGGGTGGAAACTCTCAATTCTAAGACTTTTATCTACTATTCCTAATTTTCTAATACGATTTCATCCTAAAATGCAAATGTAAACATTTAGTAAAACACAGCTTAGTCAACAGCATCGGCTTACAAACTTCTTTTTCTTTTAAAATAAATACACGCAATAGTACATTGCTTCAGGACCAGTGAATAATTAATATAAAACATGGTCTAGGTATATGAATTAAGCATTAGCTGAGCACAAGTAGACCTCATTGATTTATATGCTTCTATAAGATGCTAAAAACGATCAACTTATCTAAAACTACTTGCGCTTTAATATCATTTAATAGCTCAACATAATAATTTTCTCAAGTACACGCCAGACAAGTTTGTACAGACTTCCCACTTTCTGTTTTCTATTAGCCCATCACCTTCACATGATGGGGAGATGGCAACCTGACATAGAGAATGGGAGACGATGTGGTAATGAGTGCAGTTCTACCGATGAAATAAATATTAATTTTTTAATCACATGACACTGTACGATTTATATTTTATTTATTTGTTTGTTTGTTTTTTTTAAGACAGAGAGGGACAGTGAGAGAGACAGAGAAAGAAACAACTTTAGTTTTTTCACATGGCCTTAGTTGCTCCAACACTTAGTTGTGTACGTGGCGCTGGGGTTTGAACCCGGGTCCTCGTGCTTGCCAGGCAAGCGCTGAAACCGCTGAGCCACCGCTCCAGCCCCCATATTTTATTTTTATAAATACTTCTTTAACAATCTTTTCATTCTGGCCTTACCTCACAATATCCCATGGGGCTTCTTGCCATTTCACTAAACATCCTGTCCTTACCTCTAGAGAAAAGCAGAACTGACAATATTATCAGCTTGTGACGACTACATATGTTCTAACAAAATAAATATGGACTCATTTTTGATTATGAAGACTTCTTTTGGATCTAACTTGAAATAGAAACAGAAAATAAAACATAAGAAAGCTTAACCATTCTCAGGTTTTACTTTTATACTACCTTGAACAAGATGAGATAATTCCAAGTGCTTCTTACATAGCAAGTTATTACCATCAGCAGCATACAGCCAGTACCTATTATCAGAAGAAGCACCTAAGATCTGACAGGGGATGTTTGCACATGTGGGTGGGAGGGCATCTTAAGAGCAAGGGAATAAGGAGAAGACAGGACGTTTGAGAGCACAGCTTACAAAAGCCTAGGCCATTACAAAATCCTTTTCTGCCCCAACTCAAAATCTTTGAGTAAAACACCCTACCAGGCTACTGGTTAATGTCAAACAAACAAAAAGCCACACAACTGAACAAGATGAAGGCAAGTAACTTAAAAACAGTCAAACGTGTTTACCATTTGCAGCAGAAAATACTTTTTTAACACCTTTATCAGATAATTTCAAAAAATTGACATTTTTTTTCCTGAGACTATGAAACAGGTCATGAAATCATTGGAAGTACCACTTCCCCTTAGCATATTACGTCTTAGTGTACCCAGCTATTAGTTTTCATCAAAGGCATGCATGGTGACACAATCTATGAATAATTTTGTAGTCCTTTTTTGAAAACTTTGGGAAACATTAATAACATTCAAAACAGTGAAGTTTCTTTCCTGAAAAAAGAAAGAAAATGTCCCTTGAAGAAACTTCAGTATTTTGTAAAGAGACAATACACCTTGATGGCGGGCAACACATCTGCATTTGTTACACTGGTGAAGACAGAAGCTCTTCATGCCTTCGTCACTGCTTTGTTTGTTCACCCACATGCACTGGAGTGGCAAGATTCACATGAATCCTAAAAGAAACCCTATCTGTTGTGAAAGTATTCTACTGCTTTATGAACGCCAAGCTTTGAATCATAGCCTGTGAAAGATGAACTGTCATGAAAAATCTACTGTTGTCAAAGTTGCCAAACTCATAAAACTCAAGGCTTTCAATCAAGACTTTCTGAAGAGATTTTGTCAAGAAATGGGAGCAACTATGAAGTATTCAGGAACAGGGAAGTTTACTGATGTTTGGAAGATAAAATTATAGTCAGATAATACAGTTCACAGAATAAAATTCAAATTGTATTTAAAGAGTTAAACTCTTCAACTTTATTTTTTTCTTTTATCTTTTCTTTTTTATAATTTATTAGATGGATGTAGAGATACAATTGAGGGGGAAACATTATCAAACATTCAAGAACCAATGTATATATACTTAGTTATCCAGGGCTAATGCCATATCATGGATGCCCAGCTTGGGTTCTCCATGTTGCTGTTTCCCCCAGAAGAACCCCTGAGTTAAATGGTATCTCATGTAGGACAGAGATCTCCTTCTGAGATGAATCCCCCATACTCCCGCCCTCCACTCTCCTAGGATTTCTTCCTACCCCCTCCTACCCGGCCCCCTCTCTACGCCTTCAAGTGTCCTAGGGAGTCGTCTCCCTGTTGCGTTGAGAATCATACAATTTGAAGTTATTATTAGCTTAGCCGTCTTAACATACTGCTTCCCCATGTATTCTAGCTTCCACATATGAGATACCATTCGACCCTTGAGTCTCTGAGATTGGAATACTTCACTTAGCATAATTCCTTCCATCTCCATCCATTTGATATCAAAAGCCATAATATCGTTTTCTCTAATGGCCAAGTAGTATTCCATTGTATATATGTACCAAAGTTTTTGTATCCACTCGTTGAGTGAGGGGCATCTGGGTTGGTTCCATAATCTAGCTATAGTAAACTGAGCTGCTATAAACATTGAGGAAGCCACATCACTATAATATGCTGATTCTAACTCTTTTGGGAAAATACTCAGGAGTGGGATAGCTGGGTCGTAAGGTGGTTCCATCCTTAATTTTTTGAGAAGTCTCTACACTGCTTTTTAGAGTGGCTGAACCAGATTGCAATCCCACCAGCAGTGTGACAGTGTTCCTCTTTTCCCACAGCCCCTCCAGCATCTGTTGTTAGAATTTTCCATTTTTGCCACTCTAACAGGAGTGAGGTGGTATCTCATTGAAGTTTTGATTTGCATTTCCCTTATAACTAATGTTGTAGAACATTTTCTCATATATTTATGGGCTTTCTGGACTTCCACTGGTGAGAAGTTTCTTTTCAGATCCGTAGCCCATTTATTGATTGGATTATTTGTGAGTTTGGTGTTTAGTTTCTTTAGTTCCTTGTGTATTCTCTGTCCAAGGTGTAGCAGGCAAAGGTTTTCTTCCATTCTGTAGGTTCTGTTATGTTGCTCTTGACTAGATCTGTAGCTGTGCAAAAAATTCTTAATTTAATTGCATCTCATTCATTTATTCTTGACTTTACTGCTTGCGCCATGGGAGTTTTGTTGAGGAAGGTGCTGCCGACTCCTACGTGCTATAGTGTTGACCCTACTTCTTTTTCTAGTAAGTTTAAAGTTGTTGGCTTAATATCCAGATCTTTGACCCATTTAGATTTAATTTTTGTTCAGGGTGAAAGATAAGGATCCAGCTTCAGTTGTCTACACATGGCTGTCCAATTTGTCCAACACCATTTGTTGAACAGGCTATCTTTCTTCCACTTGCTTTTGCCCCCTTTATCAAATATCAAATAGTGAAAGATATGGGGTTTGTCTCAGGGTCTTCTATTCGGTTCCACTGGTCTTTGGTTCTGTTTTAATACCAATACCATGCTGGTTTAGCTACTACAGCTCTGTAGTATAATTTCAGGTCAGGGATTGAGATACCCCCTACTTCTTCCTTCCTGTAATGTTTTAGCTAGTCTGGGTCTCCTGTTGTTCCATATGAACTGGCAAATTGCTTTTTCTATATCTGTGAAGAATGCCATTGGTATCTTGATGAGGACTGCATTAAATCTGTATAGGGCTTTGGGTAGAATGGCCATTTTTATTATATTGATTCTGCCTAACCATGAGCATGGAATGTTTTTCCATCTACTCAGGTCTTCTGTAATTTATTTTTTTAGTGTTTGATAGTTTTCTTTGTAGAGGTCCTTAATATCCTTTGTAAGGTTAATGCCCAAGTATGTAATTTTTTTAGAGATGGTGAATGGGAGAGATTTCCTGATTTCTTCTTCTGCAGATTTGTTGCTGGAGTAAACGAAAGCTAGAGACTTACTGGAGTTGATCTTGTATCCAGCTACTTTGCTGAAATCATCTATAAGCTCTAGGAGTTTTCTGGCCGATGATATTGGGTCTTCTAGGTACAGAATCATGTCATCAGTGAAAAGAGATAACTTCCTCTTTTCCTATACGAACACCTTTGATTTCCTTGTCTTGCCTGATAGGTCTGGCAAGGGTTTCAAGGACTATATTGAACAAGAGTGAGGAAAGCAGACAGCCTTATCTTGTTCCTGAATTCAGTGGAAATGTTTTCAGTTTTTCTCCATTGAGGATAATGTTGGCAGTGGGTCTGTCGTAAATGGATCTGACATAGTTAAAGTATCTTCCCTTGATCCCTATCTTGTCCAGAGTTTTGAGCATAAAGTGATAATCAATTTTATCATATGCCTTCTCTGTGTTGATTGAGATGATTATATGATTTTTGTTTTAATTCTGTTTATGTGGTGAATTACGCTTATTGATTTGCGTATGTTGAACCAGCCTTGTTTTCCTGGAATGAAGCCCACTTGATCATAATGTATTATCTTTTTAATGTGCTTTTGTATTAGCTAAAATTTTATTAAGGATTTTTGCATCAATGTTCACCAGGGGAATTGGTCTGTAGTTTTCTTTCCTTGACATGTCTTTGTTGGACTTTGGAATCAGTGTAATACTTGCTTCATAAAAAGTTAAACTCTTCAACTTTAAAACTGCAATGTGGAGTCATAATGCTTTCCCTTCCTAACATAGCATTAATGATGCAGATCTTGCCAAAAATGATCTCATTAACTTGAAGGCAAAGACAATGACACAAAATGACCTTATCTGAAGAGTCTTGCAGAACTCTTATTTTTCCACACAAGCTTTGGGGAAAAGAATCTACACATTCCATTTGTTCTTTCATTTGTAAGATAGGGTTCTCAGCACTTGTTTTCACCAAAAGCAAAGTCAGAATTAACTGAATATCAAAAATGACAAAAAAGTTGCAAAGTCAAAAGAAAATGGCAATTTCAACTTGTTATTTTAAAAAGTTAAATAACAACAGCCCTTTCATTAAAATTTATCACTAAGCAGAATTAAAGTCTAATTTTGTACCACTAAGGATTTATCTGTTACACTCAATTAGTGGCTACTTATATTTGTATGGAAAAAATGGAATCACAATAGAATTGAAGGTTCTATTTGTATTCTACATTTTAAAATAAGTTCAGTGCAATTAAAAAACAAATAAAATTTTATGTATACCATGCACATATTTAATGGGAGAACATTTACAGATCATCAGATTTTCAAAAGCTAAATAACATAAACTTTTTTTTTTCTTAAGCTCCTAGTTTATTAAATCTAGTGTTCTGGATCATTGCACAATTTATCTACTTTATAAATTCTTTTTTACCTGATTTTTTGAACTGTTATCAATAAATAATACTTTGGCATCCTTATAGGTAACTCCAAAAGTCACCAAGACAAATAATTGCTTAGAAAATAAGAGGTGAGAAAGTACAGGAACCAGAAACTAATGTACCTATATTTTTTAACTGATGTACCTATTTATCTTAAAATGATAAATATGATAACCTATCTCTTTGAAGTTGAATGAAGAAATTGGCTTAACCTAGAGAAGAACCTGCCTGATTACAAAAATTATAAAAAATTTTAGAATAAATTTGTGATGGCTCCCTCCCTAGAGTTCTCTGAAGTTTTTTCCATCTATCCAGAGAGGTTTGGGTTTTTATCCTACTTGGAGATAGAGAAATGTACAAAATCTCTTTGTATTAAATGCTAATATGTTTTGCTATATTTACCATCCAAATAAATGGATACTTTGAAAATCATTGTAAAAAAAGTTAAATTTGTCACTGATTTTTAAGTCTTTAGTTTTCTAAAAAAATTCAAGCATCTCTGATTAATTGTAAATCCATTTATGAGTATTCACTTCAAAAAACAAACTTTATTATAAGTGATCACACTTTAGTAAAGATAATCACATTCAGATAATTATCCCAAAATATTTTATTCTCAAGTAAGCTTCCAAAATAGTAAGCTTACTTTTGATCAATATACTGGTGTGGTGGTTTTTTCTTTTTTTGTTGTTGTAGTTGTTGTTTGTTTTTTTGATACTAGGTATTTAACCCAGGGGTGCTTTACACTGATCAACATCTTCAGCCCTTTTAATTTTTTTTCTTTTGAGACAGGATCTCCCTTAAGTTTCTTAGGGTCTTACTAAATTGATAAGGCTGACCTTGAACTTGTGATCCCTTACACAGCATCCCAAGTTGCTGTGATTAGCAGGTACCTAGCAATATCCCGTTATTAAAATACTATAAGGATCCAGGGAGACAAAATCTGTAAGAGATTAATGAATAAGATTTGCTAGCATGATATGAAAATGGCAGCATGATCAGAAAAATTAAATGAGTTAGTTGTTTGTTGAGGCAGTAGCTGATTAAAATATTTGGAAGAAGTAAGTGTTAGCAGCTATCTTTTTAAAAGATGTTTTTTAAGGGTTAGAAATAGATGGGAATGCGGAGATACTGCTCAAAGTATGCAAAGTTTCGGTTAGGCAAGACACATAAGATCTGGAGGTCAACGGAACAGCATGGTAACTATAGTTAATAATACTGTATTACACACTTGAACACTGCTAAGAGAGTAGATCTCAAAAGCTCTCCCCAAAGTGGGGAGAAAAGGACAACTGAAAGATGATATGATCTGACTGGTTGTGGTAATCATTTCTAAATACATGCAAGTACCAAAGCATCACATTCTATGTTGAGAAAGTATTATTTATCAGTCATACCTCAAGAAAGATGAAGAAGAAAATAAGAAAAAAGAAAAATGTCTGTCTTCCAATAAATTCTTGGATCTAGGAAGAAGAAAGGGAAAACATCAACTACAACTTACCTTTTTGTCTCTGGTCCTTACTTCCCCATAGAAATCTAGGGCTTCTTGTGCCTTTAAAAATTTGCCCCGATGCAATAAATATGCACAAATCATTACACCAGTCCGTCCCTTTCCAGCTTTACAGTGAATTGCTGCAACATGATTGTCATCTTCACTTAGCCATTGGTCAAGATCTTCACAAAAAGGTTTGATAAGTTCTAGCTGTGGTGGGTTATGGTCTTCAAAAGGATACTGTGCAACTGTGGCAAAAAAAGATAACCTCAGAGTAAGAAAAAGAATCTCTCCTGAATTTTTAAGTAAAAACAGGTAAACTTTAGAAATGTCATATTACAGACTTAGGTGAACTGAACTCTGGAGAAAAACAACTTATTCCTCATTAACTTTCTAATTTTTGAAGGCAAAATACTAACTCTTAAAAGTATCCATTAGACAAGATTGCCAAGTATTATGTTCCTCACTTCATGAAGAAGGAAACTGCTATATGACAGGGACTACAGGTCATAATATATCAGAGGTATACCTGAATCCAAAATGAAATGTCACATGGGCCTCTCAATACATTTTCTAACAAAAGGAATAACAATATTTGTAATACTGCATGATGAAAAAAGATATTTCAAAGACAAGATAGGTTACTAATAAAATCAACTATAAAAAGGACTGCATAAAATAAAAATGCTAAGTTGGTTATTTTAAAATGGTCTTAACACAGGGCTGGAATGGTGGCTCAGCAGTTACAGAGCTTGCCCGGCATGCACACGTATGTGAGTTCAAACCCCAGCACCACGTACACAACCAAGTCTCAGAGCAACAAAAGCCATGTGAAAAACTCAATAAAAATTGATTCTCTCGGTCTCTCTCTCACTGTCCCCTTTTTCTTTAAAATAAATAAATAAATAAATTAAATGGTCTTAACAGTGGGGCATGGTAGCATATATATCATCTATAATCTCAGCAACTTAGGAGGCTGAGGCAGGAAGATAGTAAGTTTGAGGCCAGCCTCAGCAACTTAGCAAGACTCTGCCTCAAAATAAAAAATAAAAGGGGCTGGAATGTGGTTCATTAGTAATGTATCTCTGAGTTCAATGCCCAGTGCCAAATTAAAAAAAATGTAATCTCACAAATGTTAATGCTATCTATATATGACTTGAAAGGTTTTTACAAAAAAAACTGAAAATTATTTCTAAAAATATACAATTTTAATAAAGTTTATCAAATGAAGGCTTAAGTCTTTTCATATGAATTATTAAAAATCCAACACTTCTCTGGATTTTTTTTGGAACTTTAATTGTTTTAATGACATATTTCTTACATGCATAAATATTTCATATATAAAGCTTACTCGTTTTACTTTTTTTTAGAGTTGAGGTTTTGTAAGTTTGTCTAGAAATAGGACTTTTAGATATATCACTATTAAATTTTAACGTATTAGTATCTGCTTTGGTTTACACCTACAAAGACCCTTGACTGACACCAACATACTAAGTATTCTGTGTCATCTAAATATGTGAACAGTGCCTTGAATCTTCAAGCCATTATAATACAGTAGAAGATATAATCAATTAAATCCTTTGGTGTGACAGGTGAATTCTCAAACCACCTATTTAATCTAGTCCATTCTAGATTTTCAGGAGGAATCAATGGCAAATACATCCATCTGTAGCTCATATATGCAAGCTTCTCAACTTTCTAGTTCTCTCATGGTTTAAGGAGTTTTACAAATACAAGTGGAATTTTCTATGAGCTCTGAGGTAGAATTCACCTATGCCTGGAATGAAACTCAGTTAAAACGGTTCCCTGCTCACACCTATATGTCTCCTCTTTATCCATGTTGTTTTATCCTTCCTATTTTTTAAGTCATTCCTCAAGGTAGAAAAGCTAAGTAGGCTGGAGTGGTGGCTCAGCGGTTGGAGCACTTGCCTGGCATGCGTGAGGACCCAGGTTCAAACCCCAGCACCACGTACATAACTAAGTATTGGAGAAACAAAGGACAGATGAAAAAATAAGTAAAACTGATTCTCTTTTTCTCTTAAAAAAAAAAAAAAAAAAAGGAAAAGCTAAGTAGCTCTGCTTTCTCTCTGTAATTTCTTACAATTACCTCAAACAGAAGGTAAACACCCTTATTATACTATTAGTTTAGTAATTTCTCCTAATCATTAAGTCCTCTAGACAAGAAAGGTTCATATACTTGTTCCCTAATACACAATAGCAAAATTAGTTTTTCCAAGTTGTCTAAGATCATCCTTAAGACAAATGTTTATATCACTTAATAATCTAGATAATCCATTATTGCTATCACAGTAAGATAAAGTCTACTGGTTTTAAATAGTCTACTGGTTTTAAATTATACAAGACACTACAGTACATTTATACATACCTCTGCAGTTAAATTTGGCGGTGTCATAATGTCTTTCGGCACATCTGAAAGAAAAATGTACATGTGGGCGAAAGTTACCTCGTGCACTCAGGCATAGAAAGCATTAATGTAAGCAACGTTTCTGAACCAGGCAGTACACGAAGCGTTTCATTTCCACTATTTCAGTTAATTTCTGAGGTAGGTAATATTATTATCCCCCAATTTATAATTAAGAAAGTGGAGGTTTAAGAGGTTAAGTATATGCAATCAGAGTTTATACATTTGCTTTATCAGATTTGTGATGCCATCAACATACAACGCTGCAAATCCATTTGCATCTATACCTTCAAATTTACTCTCTGGAAAATTTATACGTTATTAAAATGTATTTTTTATTTCTCAAGTACCTGTAAACAAGTAAATAGTTTCAATACTGTTTTTACCTCACAGATGAGCATACACAATTCTCAAACTATTATTTAAAAACACGTGTTAAAAAAACCATAAAAACAAAGGGACAAAAGAAAACTGAATTATGCTAATTTGGACACAACGCTCAGTAAACTTTTTAAAACCAGACCTTTCTCCCTTTAGGTAAGCCAAATTTTATCTTTCTCAATAATCTCTCAGATTATAAACTTTAATATCTGAAAGCAACAAAAGAATAAGTAAAAATTAAAGGATAGTAAATTCTAACAGCAATCACAGAGCATACAAATTATTTGTCTTTTTAATAGTAGTGATATGCTTGTTATCACATACTGGTTTAATCATAATTGACAGGTTCAAAAAAAGGACTGTATATATCAGTGTAATCAGCAGCATCCTAGTAACTTCAACTATTAACCAAACCAGATTTTTAAAAACTATTCAAAATAAAAATTGGCATTTTAAAAGAAATAAAGGTCCACTGCTCCATAACCTACAGTTCCAAAATCCCAAACTTAACAAAACATCTAAAATATTCTCTAAAATTTAGGACAACCTCAATTGTAGCAGAACCTGATCTGAGGTCATGAGACTGCATGTTAATTAACACATAATTCTAGTTCTACCCCAAATCCCACTGGGGGTATTTAAGTAACAAAAATATATGCTTCTGTATTGCCTTTCTGAAAACTGAAACATAACTGGCCCCAAGAATTTTAAATAAACTACTGTGAACCTGTACTATATATTTAGAAATCCAGAAAACATCTATATAATTCCAATGTCAAAAAGCAAACTCACAGAAAGATTGAAGTAAATGTAAAATGAAACCTACTAATTTTTAAACTGGCCATGCCTGAAATAAATCAACTTTCACATTATCATTCAAAACAAGTACTTATTTCCTTCTTAGTATAACGAAATGTTAGAATAGAGCTTTGCTAAAAAAGAAAAATTAGTAATAACATATGCATCCTTGCTAAATAATTTCATACAAATGTAAAAAACATGATTAAGTAGGAAGAGAAATGACCAAGAAAACAGTCAAACCTTATACTTTCTTTAGCAGACTGTGATCAGCAGTGAACAATCCACAGTGTAGTATTTATATTATAAGGAATCATGTAAAAGCTTAGGAGGTGAGATATAAGACTATAACTCTACAGAGTTAGTTTCATAATAGCTCATCAGAAAATAAATGTCAGCTTCATTTCTCTAAACTTCCCATACTTTTTTCAGGATCTCAATATGTTTGGTTTGGAAACTGAGGACATACAGCTCAATGCTACAACACTTGCCTAGCACGCGTGAAGCCCTGTTTTAATCCCCAGTACAGCCCTCTTGCCCCCCCCAAAATAAAAATCACCAACCAACCAACCAAAAACAAAGTTTGGTTTAATGAGTATTACACTTAAGATCATCTTTATAAAATGGTTTTTTAACATGCATATATGGAGGGAGGAAATAACCTAAATGTTACAAGATGTACAAACTTTCTAAGAGTTTATTTTTTGTTCCATCCTCACAACCCTGTACTAAATAATGATCGATATTAGCATCATATTCTGTATGAGAAAGCTAAGATGTAGAAGAGCATTTAAAACTTTGTCCCAAATCACAATAGGTAAATGGAAAATCAGAACTCAAGCTCAATATCACTGATTGCAAAACTCGAACTCTTTGTATCACTGCATTATACTTCTGCTTACAATAAAAAACACAAAACTTTTAAATATAAAAGCAGTAAAAAAATTTATTTGGATTTTAATCAAAGCCAACCTTCCTATAAGAGCAATATTTGTCACACAATACAAAGCCAACCAACAGTGATGATGAAAAACAAGAAAAAAGTTACAATAATCTTCAAAGGTAAGTATAAGGCCCTGGGGAGTACAAGCTAGGCCTGGTAGTGATGCAAATGCTCAAGGAAAGGGCCGACAGGATAAAAACGAAGCTTTTCTTAATTGTATGGAAGATCTTCTCTGATAAACTGTTCTCCCTAAACACGCACACATACACAAAACTTTTTTTTGTGTGGAATATTAATGATTAAGTCTCTCAATGTACTGAAATTAAAGATATACAATATAATGGAATCAAACCATTTAAATTTCTTTATAACTAAAACTCAAAAGATATCTTTTTTTTTTTTTACCATTACCCTCATACTGTTTATATAGGAAAAGACAAATGAAGCACTGAGAGATTTTTTGAAGTGGTAATAATGAACAAAGAAAGGGATAAGAATAGGAAAAGCTGCCAAAGAAGTAGTACTTGCCATAGAATTAGCTAGGTAAGCAGGTCTCTTTCTTTATACTCTGCAATGACACTATCCTTATCTTAAAAAAGAAAACTTAATTAAAAATTAATAGCTAAAGGTATGCCACAAAAGGAAGAAGTATGTCAGGTAAAATACGCAGTGAAATACATAACTCTTTTAAAAATCAGCATTTGATGATTACTAAAGTTAGTTACATATGCCTTTATTCCCATCTGCCTTCCTCCCCAATCCCTACCAGTGTAGACTCTACAGAGGAAGAAACAAAAATGAAAAGTACTTGTTCTCTAAAAAACTGATTAACTTAATAATATTAGCATGCTTGAATTTGGATAATGCTATAGGGCTAATTTTGCCCATTCTTAAAATAACTTATTGAATGTCTGAAGAAACTATAGACATAAACAAATAATTATTAGAAAGTTCACATTAAAAACTCTTATGTAGGGGCTGGAGTGGTGGCTCAGCAATTCTGGCGGTTGCCTAGCATGCGTGAGGACACAGGTTTGAACCCCAGCACCACGTACACAACAAAGTCTCTGAGCAACGAAAGCCACATGAAAACTAAATAAAATTGATTTTCTTTCTCTCTCTCACTGTCCCTCTCTCTTTAAAAAAAAAAACAAAAACTCATGAATCCACATCTACTATAACTGCTATAAAAGATTTAATATAGAATTAAATAAGTATGCCTATTATAAATATTTTAAGAACTTCATATCTGTGTTTCCAAAGAAAGATATTTATCTCATATAACTACTATCCTGAAAATGAATGACAGTAGAAAAACCTGTTGATGATGCTAGACTTACTTACCAGAACCAGATATATAATAAGCAGGGATGGAGAGAAAACTGGAAACTGACATCAGAAGCATGCTACAGATTGGTAGTTCTAAAAACTTTTAACAAATAAAATTTGGGAAAGATTAAAAAAAAAAAAACATAAAGGGAATACTTGCATATACTGTGGATGGTTTGCTATTCTATGTACCTGCGTGACCTTGTTCAGCTCACTTAACTTCTCTAGGCCTCATACTCCCCATCTGTAAAATGAGGAGTTGTGCTAAAAGGCCACTTTCCTGTTCTGAAAGTCTAAATTCCTTGTGAGGAGGGGGAGTTGATATGCATTAAAACCTACTCCAAACTAATAAAAAGATATTTCATTAACTCGGGAGTCCAGTATTTGGAAATACAAAATTAGCTAACTCACATTCCCAGGATATCCCCCAAAGCCAATTTCAACCATATTTATATAGTAAGTGACCCACAGTACCGATAGTGCAAGCCTCAATCCTAAATTCTGGAAAGCAGGAAGCTACTACATACAGGAATGAAAAGAATTTCCTTCCCTTTCTTTGGAAATGCTAAACTGGAATAAAGTTTTAACAAATGCAGAATTTGTCTTTAGTGGCTATTGACCTCTAAATCCCCAATTCTAGATTCCAGCTTTTGACAGTTGTCCTTTTTCTGTTCAATTTCTAAATTTAGCTGTTCAAAAGCACAACACTTCGTGGGTTTTGTTTTTCTCCAAAGAAACGAGGCACTATAGGAAAGGTGGATGTGGAAAAGAAGCCGAGCCCCAAGTGCACACAGATCCTGGGTTTCCCTGACTCAGTCTTGCATCACAACTCCCTAGGCACAGCAAATCCGACTCACTTGCCACAGTCCACGCTCTACTATGCCATCCACTCTGCTGCACTGACACTTCCCCTCATCCTTGCCCACAGCCAGTCCCCACTGATTCTGTTCACTACAACAGGTTCTAAAATCTTTCCCATGGAACGCGACAACTATCTCCACTATTCTCTTCAATACCCTCTTCCATTCAGGAGTGACCTTTTCTATATAATATTGTATCTAATTTTCACAGGCTATCATTAAGGACTGAAATTGAATCTTATCATTTTTGTACCCCCCAACATGTTTTATAATGTATACATGTGGCAAGCACTAAATGTTTCTATCATTTATAAATATAATGTAAGAAAAATAAAGGCCAGGTACCATTTTTTTAAAATTAGAAAATAATTAATATTTTGGGAAGGAGAAAACAGTCTTCAAGGATAAAATGATTTAAGTATTTTTTCCTTCCTTTTTTCCTTTCATGTCTCTACTCCCAAAGTAAAAAAAAAAAAAAAAAAAAAAAAAAAAAAAAAAAAAAAAAAGGCACAAAAGTTAAAGGTAATGTTAACTAGCTCTATCAAGTATGCAACTCTTAAAATCCTACCCAACACAAAGAAATCATCCAATTCAACAATTTTAGATGACTAATTATGTTGCAAACCAAATACTCTAATACCTTCTTTAACCAATTCATCAACAGACACAGAATAAACAAAATCATATCCACTCTGGAGAGCACCTCATGGAAGAGACCTTAATGCTTTAGCAGAGCTCTGTTGTGGATTACAATTCAAATTAGCACATACTTATGGGCTCAAAGATGGGCTAGATGCCAAGTCATTTAAAAAAGATCAAGCAACATGAATCTGTGCCAACATTGTTTTACCTCATCACTACACTTTCTAAATGATCTAACAGCATTCTCAACCAGACTTCTTGAATTAATTGTTTTAGGAATACAATTTTAATAAAATATATATCTTTAATTCTACCTTATTCTAACAAGGAAATAACTTTCAAGTATTAATTATTTTAGAAGATATTTGCAAGCGTACAAATAAGAAAACATACTTACAGATTGTATATCTTGTAATGGTTTTTATGCTTTGAATCCAAAAACCTTAAAACAAAACAAACAAACAAAAAGCCACCATTAACAAAAATGAGCTAATATTTGAAAATACATTATACTATTCAGAAAAACCAAAAGACAGATTCTATTTTTCCTAATCTCAAATACTATTAAGTGAAATTAGATAAATAACCCAAATAAATATTCCCTCTATGGGTTTTAAACTAATAATAATATCACTTTTAAATAATTACAACATTACATAGAATTATACAATCTGAAGTAAAGCAGAGCTTTTCACAGAATGAATATTATTTTTCTCATCTTCTCGTTCTGGACTAATAAAACAAGATTGAATATTAAGAACTAACTTCTTGAAAAAGGAGCATTAGTATTTAACTTCAGGTTCACCTAGCTCAAACAAATTTGCAAAAAAGTCACAAGCAATCTAGTAATCTTAAAATTTCACTATCATTTTCTTTCAAATTAAAAGCTTCATAGTCGAAAGATTCAAGTACTATTAACTCTGTACAAGGTATTGTTAAGCATTTCACATTTATATTCTCATCTGCCTCTAACAAACAGCTGAGAGTTATTCACATTTTACAGAGGAAGGAGATAGGTCTCAAAGGGATTATGGGACTCACTTGAGGTCATAAGTGAAAAAATCAAAACCAATGACTATGTCCTTAAGACAATTAGTTACAGAACTAAACAATAACAATTACACATATGCCAAATATTTGCCACAAGCCAGGCTCTATTTTAAGCACTTTATATATGCAAATTTGCTTAATCCTCAATCCTATGAGGTAGGTAATACAAGAGTTACAAGAGTATAATGCTGAAGAATTATCAGAATAAATAGAAAAGACAAATGATAAACAGAAGACTTTAAAATAAAAACGAGTTTCCAA
The DNA here is from genome assembly GCA_004027875.1 of Aplodontia rufa. Classification (NCBI taxonomy): domain Eukaryota; kingdom Metazoa; phylum Chordata; class Mammalia; order Rodentia; family Aplodontiidae; genus Aplodontia; species Aplodontia rufa. Next base: position 62,047 of record PVKS010002662.1, on the reverse strand, counting down.
ACAAAAGAGTACATGAATACTCAGCAAAATTTTGAAATTTTTGAATACTGAAGAGACAAAAAGACTCTGAAAACTGCCTAAAACATTTTCATAAAAATAATGTGGAACCAAAATGACAGTGTACACTGCCTTTCTCCCCAAATACCTCATCCCCCTGCACTAGAGATTCAGTGTAGGAATTGTACCACTGCACGACATCCAAGGCCATTTTTATTCTTTATTTTGAGGCAGGATTGCTGAGGCTGGCCTCAAACTTGAGATGCTTTTGCCTTAGCCTCTGATCAGGGTTAAGGTTAGCCTCTGAGTCACTGATTATAGCTATGCATTACTGTATCTAGCAACTTAAAAGAGTTAGGCAAAACCTTCTAAATTTGATGAAAATTGTTTCCAGCCTAGAATTCTACATCAAGTTGGGGTCTATAAATCAAATATGAGTATATAATAAATCTTAAAGAATTTTGCTTCCCCATACTCTCTCAGGAAGTTACTGAGAAACGCACTCCACCAAAACAAGAGTGGGAATTAATGGAAGACGACAAGAGGTTCCAGCAACTGAAGAATCCAACAAACAGGAGAGCCAAGCACATCCCCAGAATGATGGTGAAGGGGCATCTCAAAAAGACTTCCATACAGCAAATCTAGAGAGCAATTAATCCAGATTAGGGCGGCTCAGGTTCCTGAGAAGATAAAACTGAAGAACACCAAATGTGACCAAACATGGTACAATTTATACAATGAGGGCAAGTTTCTGAATGAATTAAAATTAAGAATATAGAAAACTAAAAAGAGAAAGAGAGAGAGAGAGAAAGACTATTATAACTCCAAGGAAAACTAAATGTGCAGGAAAAAAAGCGTGTCACAATATTACATTGCTTAACTGTGAATGGTATTTATCTATGAGTACATAAAAGCTCAATATTAATATAACCAAAATTAAAATATAATACTAGGAGGGAAAATGGGAAAAATCTCTAAAAATATGTTTCTGATGAGGAAGAGATAAAAAGTCCATGAACTTGAATGTGAAAAGTCATGTTACACAGTAGCACAATAGTACTTCAACCCTTATCACTAGTAACAGTTATATATTTTATATCATACTACATAACCTACATATAGGTTATGTGTTTCTTAAGGGAAAAAAAAAAAAAACCTGAAGCCCTCCTTATAAATGACTTGCCTTCAGCCTGGAAGATCTTCTGACAGAGCAGAAGGAAATGGAACTCAAGTACAAGAAAGATCTCCCTGAGGTGAAAAGGCAGAGATTAGAGATCTGGTTTGGTAAGGCAGCTGGAGTCTATAGGGTAGGGTACCAGAGAAAAGGTAATGCATAGGAAGAAGGAGAAAGAAGTCTGCATGGATTTCACCTCAGGTCTTTGGCCAAGGGCTGAGCTGCATACGTGCAGAATCTGAAAGTATGATAAGACACCAGAGGTAATATAATACTGAGAAAAGCTGGAATTCTAACCCAACCACTGAGTGCCCCAGATACTTAGCTGGGACCACAGAGAGGCCACATCTTTGAGTAGGGATCATAACACTGAAATAGGCCTACCTTAACAAAGAAAACCAAGCCTAACAACATAAGATCAACTGCTCTGTCAAAATTAAATTTGACACCCTTAAAGAAAATAACAACCCAACTCGCTTTAACATTCAAGATAAAAATAAAATTTACTAGACGGCAAAACAGAAAAATATGACCCGTAAACAAGGGGGGGAAAGTCAGTAAAATCATACTCCATGATAAACCAGATGTTAGCAGACAGGGACTTTAAGGCAGCTATTATAAATAAGTATGAGAATGTAAAGGAAATGATTACAATGAATGAAAAGATGGAAGGTCCCAACAAAGATACAGAAAATACTAAAGACAGAAGATCTAGTCTTCAAAAGTATGGTATCTAAGGAGAAAAATCTATTAGATGGCCTAAACAGAAGACAGAAGCCTGCAGAAAAAAAGGCATGGCAAATTGTATTTCCCAAAACTTCACTTAACAAATATTTGTCAAGCACTTGCTATAGGACTAGTGCTACTGCAGACACAGTGGTAACGTAACTCCAAGCACTGACAATTGTAATTATGAAGGCTCCCAGCAACTTGAGAAACCCAGTGGAGAATTTTTTTAAGGTACCCCATTTCAGAAAACAGCCTACGGACATTGGATTCCTCACAATAATCCTAAAATACATGAAACAGAAAAATTAGCATCTGGAAAAGCAAAAATTATTTCCCACATTCTTTAGTAGCTCACTTTTGGTAACCATGTATATTTCCCTGGCTATTTTCATTATTTGATCTACCCTTGCTCTTAGAACCTGAGTATAATTATAATTATTACTGCTATTACTAAAACATGGAACTGTTTTCTTTAAAATACTTATATCATCCCTGCTTTAATCTCCAAACATTCTAGTCCTTAACTACTAGCTCCCATATACCCAATAAGTAAGCAACTATCTTGGTGAAAATATAACTCTTACCTTCATAGCACAGTTTTCTCATATACAACAGAAGAGCCAAAACAACAGCTCTGTATAATCCCACTGAAAAATGGTGATTCCCAGCACTCAGAAAATTTATTCTCCCTAAAGAGGTATAAAACTGAAGAGAGCCAGGCATGATGGTGTAGGCCTATAATCCTAGCAACTCAGAAGTATGAGACAGGAGGATCATGAGTTCAAAGCCAACCTCACCAACTTAGCCAAACCCTGTTTCAAAACAAAAAAAGGAAAAAAGGGCTGGGGATGTGGCTCAGTTGTTAAGTACCCCTGGGTTCAATCCCTGGTACCCCCACCCCCCGCCAAAAAAAAAAGAAAGGAAAGAGAAAGGAAAAAACCCTACCTGAAAGGAGAAGAAATAAACCACAGCAGAAGTGACCTGTGACCTATAAATCACTCAAAGAAATTCAGGCCATCAAAAGTAATATAAGAAACTGTTAAACACTGCTCCAAAAAACTTGAATCATTTTGTGCTTTTACCAACGGACTTGAGTGTTCCAAGTATCTGCATCCCTGCCAACCCTTGTTAGTCCTTTAAGTTTTAGCCATTCCAGTAAATATGAAATAGCACTTCATGTTTTAACTTTCATCTCCCTCCTGAATGATTTGAAACAGCTTTTCAAATACATATTGACCATTTATACAGCTTCTTTTGTAATGTTGTGTCTTTTCCCATTTTCTTCATGGAGTTATCTTCTCATGAGAAAGTTGTAAGTGCATATTGTGGTTTCAAGCCCTTTTTTAGATATGTACTGCGAATATTATTCTAATACTGTCCTTGGCCCTTTCATTTCCTTAATTGTGCCTTTCAAAGAGCAGAAGTTTTCAATGTTCATGAAGTCTGATTTGTGTACTTTTTGTTATATAGTAATTTTCTATGTCTAAGAAATTCAAATGTAAGATTTCTTATGTCTATATCTTCAACTAAATCAAATGTCACGAGATTTTCTTCCATGTTTTTTCTGTATATTTTACAGTTTTAAGATTTTACTCTTTTTATGTTTTAGCCTATAATCTATTTTGAATATGATGAGAAGTACACATCAAAGTTTGTTTTATTTTCTATGTTGTTCCAGCACCTTTGTTAAAAGACTACCTAGTGGGGCTGGAGCACTTGCCAGGCATGTGCAAGGATCCAAGTTCAGACCCCAGCACCACACACACAACTAAGTGTGCAAGAAACAAAGTCCAGATGAAAAATTGATTCTCTTTTCCTCTCTCTTAAAAAAAAAAAAAGGACTACCTAATAAATTAACCTCAACACCTTTATCAAAAAAATTTCTTTGGAATCTCTAGTCTATGCCTTATTTATTTAACAATAGAAACAAAATATGTATGTTCCTGGAAGGCTTGTACACAAATGTTCATTGTAATTTTGTTCATAATAAACTCAAACTGAAAACAATTCATAATTTCACCACAGGTAAAGGGATAAATAAGTTATGCCATGTCCAATGGAATACTAATCATCAATAAACAAATCTCAGTCCACCCTCCATGTTCACAAGTTTCACATCTGTGGATTCAACCAAAAGCATCTGTACTTCTATTGCCCTGTCAGTATACCCTAAACTATTTACATACATTTACATTGTGTTATAAGTAATCTAGAGATGATTTAAAGTATACAGAAGAGCTAGGGGAGGTTTCCCATGCCTATCTACAATCCCAGCTACTTGGCAGGCTGAGCAGAAGGATTACAGGTTCAAGCCCAGCCTCAGCAACCTAACGAAATCTCATCTAAAAATAAAAAATAAAAATGGCTGGGGATGTAACTCATATGTAGAATGCCCATGGATTATATCTCTAGTACTGTGTTTAAAAAAAAAAAAAAAGAATATGGAAAGGATGTATACTGGTTATATGCAAATACTATAATATTTTATATAAGGCCTTGAAGATTTTGATATATGCAGGAGGGTCCTGGAACTGATGCCATGGATACAAGGGAAAACTATACTGTTAACAAGCAATAAGGATGAATTTGTAAAATACTCCTCCACGAAGTCAGGCACAGTGGCACAAGCCTGTAATCCCAGAAGCTTGGGAGGCTGAGTCAGGAGGATTAAAAGCTATAAATGCTGACTGTGGTGGTGTTGACACTGGTGGGTGGGTGGGTATGGTTGCATATCAAAACTCACTGAACTGTATGCTTCTTTTGTTGTTGTTTTTGTTTGTTTTGTTTTGTTTTTTCCAGGGCTGAGGCTCGAACTCCGGGCCATGCGCGTGCTAGGCAAGCACTCTGCCAACTGAGCTAAATCCCCAAACTGTATGCTTTTAAGGGTACATTTTATTGCTTGAAAAAGTTGGGATTTTTTTTTGTTTTTGAGGGAGTTGTTTTTTTTAAACAGAGAGTGGGACAGTGGGTGTGAAAGAATCAATTTTATTCAGTTTTTCATTTGGCTTTCATTGCTCAGACACTTCATTGTGTACATGGTGCTGGGATTCAGACCCCTGTCCTTGCACTTGCATGCACCGTAACTGCTGAGCTATCCTCCAGCCCCAAAAGTTGATTTTTTAAAAAGTAACATGAATAGCCTGATTTATAAATATCAGTTGGTAAAATGCAACCCACCTTTAAAAAATTCTCAAATTTATTTTAATACTAGAAGATGGTAATAGAAGTAATATATCATCTTCAGGATTAGAACATTTTAGAATAAGAAGCAGAACAGCACCAATTGTCTAGCCTAGAACACTGTCCAATATAATCTTCCACATATATATGAAAATGTTCTATAACTGTGCTGTCCAATATACATATGTAACCACATGTAGTTTGCTGAGTACTTGAAATGTTGCTAGTATAAATGAATCAATTTACTTTAATTAATTTATTTTATAGCTACTAGTTACTAGTATCTATTGGGTAGCTCTAGAACACCATATGCATGCCTCCTACTCATGTATAAAAACGGTATATTCTTGAAACAAAGCATAAAATTGGAAAACAGAAAAAAGAATAAAAAATAGGGACTTCAAATTTTTAGCAACATGCAGTTTTCTTGATACGAATAATTTTATTTTATCATCTGATTAATAAAAATAAAGAAGGAAACTACAACTCTGAATACACTTCCAACAAAGAATGAGGAACAAGTTTGAGTGGAAATGCCAGGAAACAGAGAGAAAGTGTTCATATAATTTTAGAGTTCACGTCAGACAAGGAAGGAAATACTGGCATAGTTAGATATGATACAGATCAGTGAAACAGATTTCAAAAGCTTCATTTAAATAACAGGCTCTGAATTCATAATTCAATCTAAAAGGCTGTAGAGAGGATTTAACAACTAAAGTTCTGCACAAACAACTACAAGCTACTCTAGTTTTAAAAAGACCAAGGATGAAAGACAAATTTTCTAGAAGACCAACAAATTTAGTTGCAGAGAATTTACTCACAGCTTAGATTTAAAAGATACATTTATAATGGCCAAAAAGGGAGAAAATAATTATAGATGGATATAAAATGGTAGCATTTATGAACATAGAAATGGTAAAAAATAAAAGGCTGGGGTCAGGGGAGACATAGAGCCAGCAGAATCATAAAGAAATTAAAATAAATTAGAATTCCAAAAGTTAGACAGCTATACAATACTAGAAATAGGAAAGAGAAAGAGAAAAAAAAAGCAGGAACTCCTAAATTCCCTTTTCACTTCTATTTTCTCAGTCCAGAATAGTCCTCTGATTCAGTAAGTCAGGAGTAATAGCTACATGACAATTCCTCTGGATTAAAAGCATTTTCTACTTGCTAACTTAAGCAAAACTACTTCTTAGAGAATATTTTTTAAGCTGGGAGTATAGTTCAGTTGTACAGTGCTTGCATAGCATATGGGAGGCCCTGGGTTCCATCCCCAGCACTGTGGGGAGGTGGGAGAATATTTTTAAGCAAATAGCTACTACCAACAAAAAAAACTTTGACATTTTCTCATTATAAATATTAATAAAGCAGATCAATTCAAACACAAGGGGCTGGAGCAGTGGCTCAGTGGTTATGGTGCTTGCCTGGTATGCATGAAGATGTGGGTTCAACCCCAGCACCATGTACACGACGAACTGTCGAAGAAACAAAAGCCACATGAAAAACTAAATAAAAACTGATTCTTTCATTCTCTGTCCCTCTCTTTAAAAATAATAATAATAATAATAATAATAATTCAAGCACAAGATAAGCCATCAATATCTCTAACACTATTTATTTTTGCAGTCATAAAATTCTAAAGGCCAAGAGGCAAGACATTATAAAATTGTCTGCAGAAAGAGTAAAACTAATTTCTTTTTTAAGAAAATTCAAGGAAAAAATGTCATTAAGGAAAAAAACAATTTTGAAGATAAATTAGTTGAAGACAGGGTGAGTATAAACACAAACATACCCTAATATATATGTGTATATATATATATATATATATATATATACACATCATCAATGAAACAGCAAAAAGTAGGGAAAGGAGTGGTGACTTGGCAGATACAGCGCTTGCCCTGCATGTGCAAGGACATGAGTCTGAACCCCAGCACCACACACACAATGCAGTATCAGAGCAATGAAGGCCACATGAAAAACTAAATAAAACTGATTCTCTCTCATCTCTCTCACTTCCCTCTCTCTTTTAAAAAAAGAAAGAAGAAATAGCAAAAAGTCACTTACCTCAAAATCAAAGAAACTTAATCTGATCATATTTCCCCAACAAATTACAAAATGTTAAAAGTCTGTTAATACTCAGTTTGCAGAGGTAATAAGGAAAGGAGGAAGCACTCAATCTGGCATTAATGTAAAATACTATTTTTTAATGCAAAAATTTAAACTATGGACTTAATTGACCGAGCAGCTCTACAACTTTTATTTTAAGGAAACATTCACAGAAGAACACCAAATACCTCTCAGAAGATATTTATTAGAACACTGTTTTCAGTGGCAAAAAAAAAAAAAAAAAAACCTGGAAAAAAATGTTGATCTGTGGCAGTGCTTATTATTGTACAATAACAAAAAAAGGTAGTATTATCCATGCCAAAATAAAAGATATACTAAATGAAAAAAGGAGGGTGTAGAACAGTGTATAGTATTTTTGTGTCTGCTCTTTTTAAAAAGTGCATAAACAATAAGACGATTTTTGTAAAATATAACTTTTCATTATAGATATATTTAAGAAGCGGGTCTTAAGATTGGGAGTATAATGTAGTTGAAATCTTTAGGGTGTATTTGTTATCTTTAGGCTGTTCAGCAATCAAATATTGTTCCAATTTGGAGAGAAGAGACCAGAAGTATGTATTTCTTTCTTCATCTTTCTCTCATCATCTGTACAGGCTTGAGGCCAATTAAGCCCTTCTGCTTTGGACACTGAATCCTCGTGAGTGAGGGCAAAGGACAGGCATGTTCTTCACAGACATCACCAGAATTACTGAGAGTTCATGAGCACAGCCACCAGCATCCAGCCGTGGCAGCAGTACCTACCTGTGCTTCAGCAAGTATCCAAGCAGCAATGTTCCAAGCAGACTATTCTTCTTACAAGCTCCTTGTCATATTTTGTTTCCCTGAGCTTCTAACTTTTCAAAAAAAAATTCCTTTCTGATTGTTTAATTAGTGGTTTTCTATACTTTTCAACCAAGAACCCAAACTACCCCCCCATCGTTTTCCTATAGTTTGAATGAGGGTTGTTGAAATCACTTTTTTATGTACCTCATTAATAATTGAAATTTCATGATTTCTTAGCTAGCACCATGGGCAACAATCATCCTGATAGGTGAAACAGCTATTTAAAAGAAAGTAGTATAGCATTTTTAAAAGTGTGGGGGGGTGGGTTTAAGGTTTACATTCTTTCAAGGAACTTGAATATTACTTAGGGAAACATTCATCATGGCCGTCCCTCCCACTTCCTCCTCTCTCCTCCAAAAGATTTCACACCCACAGTTGGTTCATTGTCTTCAAGGACTGACACAATAGAAAGGCTAAAAAAGCAAAAAACAGCACTTTCCAAAGGGAAATGAGAAATTTTGCCTATAGATACTTGGAAAGTAGAGACTAAAAGCAGAAAGGCAATCGTCCCAAAACTTGAGTTATATAAAATACATATCTTCCTAAAGTAACTATATCTTACCTCAAATAATTTCAACACACAGAAATCTGAATTACTTACAGATAAGAACATTGCCTTTATTTTTAAAAAATACTTTCTTAGAGTTCCAATGAGACAGATCTAAATAAGCTGCAAGCGTACATTTTAAAACTAATTATTTTCATCAAAATAATACAAACTTATCTATTTCAATGTTATAAGAAATTTGTTATTAAAAAGTGTCAAAGATAACACAAAAAAGTGTTAACAATTCATCTTCCCACATAGACAACTGGCAAAACCTGTCTGAGGTAACCTTTTTGGAGCTCTAGAATCTATGTAAAAGTTTGCAGTTTCCAAGGGAAGGCTTGAACCATAAAGGAAGGTTCATTTAGGCCAAATCCCAGTATGGTGCTTACAAGTTATCCCCTGTACCGAGCCCCACATCAGGCAGCTATGGACATAGTCTTAGAGCAGTCTGCACCCAACCTGCAGGAGCCATGGTAATAAAGACCTTGTCCTCCAATTTTCAGGAATCTTGTGTTCTAATTGCAAATCACTGCTTCTGGTCACTATATACAGATACAGAGGCAAGCTACCAATGCTGCAATCCCCACAGACTGAAAGTTTCCAAGGGATTTAAAGTCCAGAGCTTTTTTCACCCCTTTCATTTCTTTCCTTTTTTCCTTTTACAGGACAAACATTGGGGGTTGGGGACCTAGCTCAGGGCTGAGCATTTTCCATGTGCATACTAGAGGAAGGCTCTGGGTTGGAAACTCAGCTGCTAAAAAAAAAAAAATTAATTAATTAAATTAAATTCCCATTAGGAGCCAGATACTTGAGGAGAATAATACTGGAAAGGAACAGCATTTAAAGGAGAATTCAGAAAGTCACCACATATATATACCCAGGGAAAAACACAGAAAGTTTACACCTGAAGCGGATCCCCAGCACAGAGATACTCTATAACAGTTGAGAAAACAAACCCCATCAGACCCTAAAGGGGGAAAAAATCTGACTGGCAGATTTATATGATTCAAACTACAGTTTAAAAAACGAAATATTGGGGCTGGAGCGGTGGCTCCGCCTTTCTTGCCTGGCATGCACGAGTATGCAAATTAGAACACTAGCACCACGTACACAACAAAGTGTCTGAGGAATGAAAGTCACATGAAAAACTAAATAAAAATTGATTCTCTCTTTCTCTCTCTCACTGTCCCTTCTTTCTAAAAAAAAAAAAAAAAACCACGAAATATTGAGGGGGTAAGGAGGAAGCATGGGCTGCTCAAAAGCAAAAAATAACAACAAAAACCATCTTTTAGAAAAACTACAGTAAGTTTTTTAGATAAAGACTTTAAACCTATCTTGCTGCTGTTCAAAAAGCTAAAGGAAGACACAAACAAGGTCAAGAAAAATGAAACAAATGGAAATATCCATAAAGAAAAATCATTTTGAAAAACAAAGAAATTCTGGAGCTGAAAAACATATAACTGGAATAAGAATGTACCAGAAGGGGCTGGAGTGATGGCTCAGTGGTTATGGTGCTTGCCTGGCATGCATGAGGACCAGGATTCAAACTCCAGCACTAAGTGTCAGAGAAACAAAGGCCGGATTAAAAAATAAATAAAATTGATTCTCTCTTTTCTCTCTCTCTCTCACTCTCCCTCTCTCTAGGAAAAAAAAAATATGTATTGGAAGAATTCAGAAGCTGATTTGAGCAGACAAAATAAATAATAAGTGAATTACATAAACCAAAGCGAGGAACAAACTGAAAAATTATTGAAGAGATTAACTGAGTTGTGGTATACCATCAACTAAAATAACATAGACACATTGGAAATTCCAGAAAAGAAGGAAAGCAAAAACACGAAAACTATTTGAAAAAATAATTTTTAAAAAAAACTTCTCAAATTTGATCAAAGACATGCCGACCATCAAGATTCAAGGAACCCCATGTGGGGAAAAGGGATTCATTTATAAACAAACTGTCAAAAGACAAAGAAAATCCTGAATGTTCAACGACAGAAGTGACTTTTACGTGACACATTCATTTCTTCTAGACCAGTCCCTGCAAGAAATGCTCAAGGTAGAAATGCAAAAACACTAGACAGTATACTACTTTCTCCCTTGTCCTCAGGGGATCATTCCCATGCCCCTCCCACTGCCATAGATACCTAAATTTGAATAATACTGAGCCTCATTTATGTATTATATGTGTCTACATGTGTTTTCCCACACATACATATCTATGATGTTTATATTAATAAATTATAATAATTATAACAATACACTATAATAAAATGTGTATATAAATGTGATCTCTCTCTTGAAAGAATAAAGACAAATGCTAATGATTTTCAGAGCATGGTTGACCCCTGATCAACTAAAACCTCAGAAAGCAAAACCACAAATAAGAAGAGATAATAATAACTTGAAGTCACATTAAAAAATAAAGAGCCAAGCACAGTAGTGCAAGCCTGTAAGCCCAGCAATTCTGAGGACAAGGCAGGATGATCACAAGATAAAAGGCCAATCTCAGCAATTTGGCAAGACTCTCAGCATCTTAGAGACCCTGCCTCAAAATTTAAAAAAAAAAAAAAAAGGTTGGGGATGAAAAATAAGAAAAAGAAAATTTCTGCTAAATAGCAAATACACAAGCAATTATCAAAGAAAGTACTATTATAACTTTAGCTTTATAACTCCACTTATTGTTTTGTATATGATGTTAATATATTAAAAATTACTAATCTTGACACACAACATATAAGGATATAATTCTGTGACATCAAAGGCTGAAAGGAAGCAGGGACAGAGTTTTGAATGCTACTGAAAATCAACTGGTATAAAGTAAAATTAGTTTTATAACTTTCAATGCTAAATATAATCCCCATGGCAACCAAAAAGAAAACACCTATAAAACATAAAAGAAAATGACAAGGAAATTAAAAAATTTCATTACAAATTAGCAACAAAACACACACACACACACAAACACAAGTAGAAAAATGAGAGACAGAAAAGCTATAAGATAAACAGGAAACAAATACCAAAATAGCAAATGTTAATTCCCTCTATATCAGTAATAAATCTAAATGTAAATGGATTAAACTCTCCAATCAAAAGATAATGTATATGAAAAACATGATACAAGAGACGATGGAAAATTATATTCTATGTAACAGCAACCAACAGAGAATGAGTGGCTGCGTTAATGCTGGACAAGTAAACAAAAAGTTATGAGACCAAACCAAATTATGTATTAACAAGTGTCCACACAGTAAGAAGATATAGCTACTATGAACAGACCCTAGAAGAGACTATGTAAATACGTGAAGCTAAAATTGACAAAACTGAAGGAAAAATAGTTAGTTCTGAAATAGGAGTTCAATACAGGACTCTCCTAATAATAGATCAGACAATAAGATAAAGAAACAGAGGACTTGAACAACAGATATATTCTAGACCTAACAGATACATTCAGAACAATGTACCCAACTATTACAGTAGAATGACATTAGAAATCAAAATCAAAAACAAAAACAAAAAAAAAAAAGGAAAATTCACAAATATATGGATGTTAAGAAACTTACTCCTAAATCACACAGGAACTGAGAAAACACTTAGGAATAAAAACAAAAATAAGACATTCCGGGGCTGGAGTGGTGGCTTAGCAGTTACACAGTTACAGTGCTTGCTTGGCATACGCAAGGACATAGATTCATACCCTAGCACCACGTACGCAGTGGAGTGTCAGAACAACAAAAGCCACATGAAAAACAAAATAAAAACTGGTTCTCTCTTTCTCTCTCACTGACCCTCTCTCTCTCTTAAAAAAAAGAAGAGAAAGAAAAGAAACATACTAAAACTTCAGGGATACAACAAAAGCAATACTAAGAAACGAAAAACACAAATAAGTGGAAAGATCCCTTGTTCATGGATTAGAAGATCAATAGTGTTGAGATGTTAATACTACCCAAAGCAATCTACACACTGTAATGCAATCCCTACCAAAATCCCAACAATGCTTTTTGCACACAAGAAAATTCAATCTAAAATTCATGAAGAACCCTGAATAGCGGAAACAATCTTTAAACAGAAAGAAGAAAGAAGTTGAAAGAAGCACTTTCTGATTTCAAAACTTACACCAATAATGGAAATAATGTGGTCCTGGCATAAAGACAAACAGACCAACTGGAATACAACTGAGAGATCCAACAGTAAATCCTTCATTTATGATCAAATCATCATTGATGAGGATGTTAAATCCATTCACTGGGAAGAACAGTGTCTTCAACATATGGTACTGGCAAAACTAGATATCCATACAAAAAAACGTGAAACTGGACCTGTACCTCATACCTGTACCTTATTAAATAAATGTAAGAACTAACATCTATAGAACTCTTAGGTGAAAACAGGAATGTTCATGTGTCATGATATAGATTTGTCAATGATTTCCTGGATGTGACACTGAAGGCATATCCAAGAAAACAGACAAATTATACTTCATCATACTAAAAGGCTTCTGCACAGCAAGACAACAACTAACAATGCAAAACAGCAAATCACAGACTGGGAGAAAATATTAGCAAACCATGTGTCTGACAAGAGATTCATATCCAGAACATACAAAGAACTGCTTTAAAAAAAAAAAACCCCAAACACCAAACTATCCAATTCATAAATGGGCAAAGGATTTGAATGGACATTTCTCCAAAGATGATATACAAATGAACAATCGGTGTACAAAAATGTTCAACATCTCCAATGGAGGAAATGAAAATCAAAACCACAGTGATAGCATTTCAAACCTATTAGGAAGGCTATTGTTTTGACAACACAAGAGTTTATGAGGATATGGAGAAATTGGAATCATTGCTGCTAAAAATGTAAAATGGTGGACTGGGAATGTAGCTCAGTAGTAAAGCGCTTGCCTAGCATTCACAAGGCCCCAAGTTCAATCCCCAGCGCTGCAAAAACAAAGAAGGAAATGTAAAAATGGTGTGGTCACTATGGGAAACAGTATGGAAATTCCTCAAAGAATTTAAAAAATTACCATTTAACCAATTGTATACCTCCCCACAAAAAAAAGCAGACACTCACATTCAGCATTATTCGCAACAGCCAAAAAAATGGATGAATGAACAAAATGTGGCATACATATACAATGAAATATTTACTGTTCTGTTTCTAAAAGGAAATTCTAACACATGATACAAAATGCATGAACCTTGAACATGTTAAGACAAATCAGTCACAAAAAGACAAAATGAGGTGAGATGGGTAGTTATTATTTAATGAGCTTGGTGTTTCAGGATGGGATGATAAAAAAAATTCCAGAGATGGATAGTGGTAACAGCTACAAAACAATGTGAATGTACTTAATTCCACTAAAGTGTACAATCAAACAACTAAATGGCAAATTTTATCTTTATATGTATAAAAATATGTATTACTAAAAAATTACTCATTTCTGGCCCTATTAATAATCAAATTCTTATTCCTGCTTCTCTCCAGATGCATAATTCAGTATTTCTAAATGTTATTCATTATACTGTCTCCTATGGATTTATTATCTGTGTGTGTGTGTGTGTGTGTGTATATATATATATATATATATATATATATATATATATACACATTTATATTTACTTGCCATGGTAGAGCTGGCTTGCAAAACTCGTACCCTCACACATTCTTTTTTTATTCCTGCTAACAGCAATACCACAATTGGGGGTTAAATCAATCAATCGTTAATTAGCTCCTAAGAATCTACTTCATTTTCCCCAAAAATGTTTCGACATTCACCTATCGTTCAATTTTCTTTCCTGGAGTCTTCTGCCCCTGTTCCAAACAGAGCTGGCAGCTCTTCAGACTGTTGCACAGCTGTCATCTTTGGGCTTTCCTTTATTGCTTCTGATCCTTTTCCCTCCTCAGTTTATTCCTTTGTTTTGCTTCAGCACGTCTTCTAAAAATCTTCTAAGAAATGTTTATTGTGGTTTAGATGTGAATGAGTCCCCCAAAAGTTCAGATGTGAGACAACGCAGAAACATTCAGAGGTGAAGCCACTGGACTCTGAAAGCTGTCATCTAATCAAGGAATTGGTCTGGTGATAGGGGTTACAGATGGTGACTGCAAGCTGGTGGGGTGTGGCTGGACAGAGTGGGTCTTTGGGGGCATACCTTTGGAATTTATATTTTGTCCCAGGTGAACAGAGCTTGCCCCCTTGCTCTCTCTCTCCCTGCTGCCCTGTTGCCATGACTTGAGCTGCTTTCCTCTCCCACACCCTTCTGCTATAATGTTCTGTCTCTCCTCAGGCCCACAACTATCTATCTATGGATTAAGACCTCTATGACAATGAGCCCCCAAAAAACTTTTTCTCCACTATGCTGTTCCTGACAGGTCTTTTGGTCACAGCATTCTGAATCCAAAAGAATTTTCTCCCATACTAGACAGTTTAGCAAGATACAGAATGCTAGAGACTAATAGCGGAACTTTTGAGGTAGTGTGCAACCATTTTCATCCTTTAATTTCCCTACCAAGCAGTTAGATCCATTCATATGCCTAATCCTTCCTAAAGAATCAAAAAAAAAAAAAAAAAAAAACCTTGAACATATTCTCTTTATTTCTGGTGTCTTAAAACAAATGTCATCATAACTTGCCTAGCAATGACCCTTTTCCCATTTACTCTGCTTGGTACTATACAAGTAACTTTCTATCCAGACTTGAATACAAAACAAATTTTTCCAGTATTATTTATTTAATGATCCCCTCTCCTTTGTTTGGTTGATTATATTTTCTTGTTTGTTTTTAGGTACTAGAGATTGAACCCAGGGTCGCTTAGCCACTGAGCTACATCCCCAGTCTCTTTTTATATTTTGAGACAGGGTCTCACTAAGTTGTTGAAAGTCTCACTAATCTGCTGGGCCTGGCCTCAAACTCAGCTATCCTTTCTCAGCCTCTCAAGTTGCTGGAATTACAGGCATGTGCCATGTGGCCTGGCCTCCCTTTGTTTTTCTCATTTATGAAGCCTGTTGACTAAAAGTACAAAACTACACATGCTCCTGAAACATATTTTTAAATAACACTCTACAATACTCTTGAGTATCTAAAGCAGGCTATATATGTACTAATAAAACAAAAAATTATGCACAGATTTATTACTGATTCTATGAATTTATATAGAAACATATGGAATCAACATTACAATCTTTTTTGAGAGAGAGAGAGAGAGAGAGAGAAAGACAAATCAATTTTATTTAGTTTTTCATGTAGCTTTCGTTGCTATGACACTGTTGTATACACGGTGCTGGGGTATGAACCCACGTCCTCGCACATGCCAGGCAAGTGCTGTAACCTCTGAGCCACTGCTCTAGCCCCTTAACATTACAATCTCAAATGCCATGTGAACTTAGTGTTGGCAGATCCTTCAACTTTTCAAAAGATATTAGAAATACAGCTTTTTACATGAGCCTCCCTGGTTTTTAAATATACCCAATAAATTCCAATTTTAAACACTACATGTGGACCAACACTATTAAATCAAAGGATATCAATCAACAGGCTACGCTAGCCCAAAAGTTTATAGTTTTATCCTCTGGTATATGAGAAATCAGCTTTGGCCAGGTACTGTGGCGCTTGCCTGTAATCCCAGAAGCTCAGGAAGCTAAGGCAGGAAGACCACAAGTTCAAAGCCAGCCTCAGCAACTTATCGAGACCCTGTCTCAAAATAAAAAAAATTTAAAAATGGGCTGGAGATGTGGCTCAGTTGTTACAGTCCCCTGAGTTCAATCCTTGGTATCAAAAACAAAACAAAAACAAAACAAAGCCAGCCTCAGCAACTTAGAGAGGCTCTGTCTCAAATAAAAAATAAAAAAAGGATTGGTGATGTGGCTCAGTGGTTAAGCATCTCTGGTTTCAAATCCCTGGTACCAAAAAAAGAAAAGAAAGAAATCAGCTTTGGAATCTAACAGACTTAGACTCAAACTTTCATCACTACTTACCATCTGCGGCACTTGAGGAAGTTAAACTTCCTTTAATAGGGATAGAATTTACTGTTGAGATTTAATATAATGGCACATGTAAACTGCTTACACAAATACACATGTAAATAATATGCAAATAAATGCACAAAAATGTTATCTATTATTAAAATACCAAAAATGGATTGGTGCCCAAAATATAAACATCGTCCAATCATTCCAGAGGATCCTTATTTATTTGTGCCAATGGAAACAGCTTTCTTTTGGAGTGATAAAATGTTCTGCCACTTAATAAAAGTTGGTAGTTATATTATGATGGTACTAAATATCACTGCAACTGTACACTGTAAAACAGGTAATTTTGTTAGGTGAATTTCACCTCAATAAATTTTAAAAAGTGGGAAACAAGGAGACCGTATGAGGGAAAGAGTCAGAAATTATTAGAAAGGTAGAAGGAATGTGATACTCCTACCTCTAAATTATTTTAAAGTCCACCTCTAAGTAATCTCTTTTCAAATGCTCTTTTAAACTGAACAGCCAATAATGATAATGTTTAGGGCCACAAACACTTCCTTGTTAGTGAAAATCAACATATGGGCTGGGAATATATAGCTCAGTGATGTAGAACTTGCCTGCATACATAAGCTCCCGGGTTTGATGCCCAGTCCCACAAAAAAAAAAAAAAAAAAAAAAAGGAGGAGAAGAAGAAGAAAGAAAGAAAAGCAAATCAATATAACATTAAGTTCGAGAGATGAATATATAATTAATAAAATATCTGAAAACTTTCTTTTGGAAGAAAATGTATATAACAAAAGGAAGAATATAGGCTCTTGAATTTATAATACTGATACTTATTATAATGGGTAAAGCTCACCACATAATTTTTTTTAATTACTACATGTCAGAAGTCTGAGCTCAAAGTATTTTCTTACAACAACTTTAAGACTCTTCCCACCAATAACTTTCCAATAAAAAAGGAAGTGAATTATTTCTTATAAACCCAGGAAAAAAGAAAGCTTTTTTTTTCATTTTCAATATTTCCCATATTATGCTCTGTGATACACTGTTTAGAAAGATATTTAATGTATCACAAAAAGAAAAGAAAGAGGAGGTAGAGGGGAAAGCAATGAAAAGGGAAAAAAGAGGCACACTATAATTTTACTTTTGGGAGATTCACAATGCATAGTAAAAGTTCTAGTGTAAGAAAGCCAGTTCACCTCTATTAAACCTACATTTTCTGATTAGACTGAACATTTCTCAGATTATGCCTCTTAAACCCATGAAGCACCAATTTTTTAAAGCCTGCTCAGATTTATACCAGATAACATATAAATTAATTTCAGTATCAGTCCAAAGGATAAGATGAATACATATATCAAAGAATAATCAATTATCTGAATAAAACTTTCATGTTACCACCAAGCAAAGGCAAGGACTTAGTGGCAAGAAATAAGGAAGAAGAAAGATAGTAGTTAAGAGAAAAAGAAAAAAAAAATTATCGGAAGAGTTAGCTCTTTAGCTTCCCTTTTACAAGATGTCCTCGTCCTACTCTTTTGGTTCTGACTGTTTTTAAGCAAGATATTTGCAGTTAATATGGCAAAAAAAAAATTCAGCTTGATTCATTTTCCCCCCTTCCTCTTTTATTTTCTACATTAATTCCTGATCCTTGGAGAAAATCTCAAAAGGAGACGTTAAATATCTGTTCTCAAAAGTACTTGAGGGGCTGGAGCGGTGGCTCAGCAGTTTCAGTGCATGCCTGGCAAGCACGAAGACCAGGGTTCAAACCCCAGCACAACTAAGTGTTGGAGCAACAAAGGCCATGTGAAAAACTAAATAAAGTTATTTCTCTCTTTCTCTGTCTCTCTCTATTAAAAAAAATAAAATGAGTATCTCAAAGATAAAATTTCACGTTGTCATAATTATGCCCCAAAACGATAATACTGGAAAATCGTAATTACATAATTATAATTACATGCTGGATAGTGTAAGCATGAAGTTATTTGAAACTAAGTTTATTTTACTTAAAGCAATGATGTAATACAACAACAAAGATTAATCTGAACAACATTTCCTGTTGGGTGGGAAAATCATAGGAAAAATATGGAATTAGAGAAAAAGAAGCAATTTTAAATATCTTTTGAACATCCTAACAGGGAAGGCAAGGAAAAAAATCCAACTAAAAATGATTTTAAACCAAAAGCAAAGATAAATAAAAATGAACCATTTCCACTGAGACATTATCACCTTTGAACCAAAAAAGGAAATCACTAGTGATTATTACTAATGTCACTGATACAGTGTGAATCAATCAAGTCAATCAGTTATTTAGCCAATCCATTGGAGAAATCAATCATAACAGGAACATGACTTAGTAATTATGCTTTCATTTTAATTTGCGGGAAAAAATACATCTTACTTCCTGGTGTCTGTTCATCCTTCTCTGTATAAAAGGGAAGAAGAGGAGCTGGAGTGGTGGCTCAGCGGTTACAGCCATTGCCTGGCATGCATGAGGATGGGGGTTTGA
Source organism: Aplodontia rufa (assembly GCA_004027875.1). Classification (NCBI taxonomy): domain Eukaryota; kingdom Metazoa; phylum Chordata; class Mammalia; order Rodentia; family Aplodontiidae; genus Aplodontia; species Aplodontia rufa. The sequence goes on along the minus strand of PVKS010002662.1, from coordinate 42,989 downwards.
ACCCCAGTACCACGTACACAATGAAGTGTTGGAGGAACTAAAGCCACATGAAAAACTAAATAAAATTGATTTTTTGTCTCTCACTGTCCCTCTCCCTTTAAAAAAAATTTAAATAAAAAAATAAAAAGGAAGAAGACCAGAAGCTATCAACATCTTATTGGCCATTTATCCACCAAAAAACAAAAAAGTAGACTGGAGCGATGGCTAAGTGTTTGTGGTGCTTGCCAGGCATGTGCGAGTATACGGGTTCAAACCTCAGCATCCATGTACACAGCTAAGTGTCGGAGCAACGAAAGCCATGTGAAGAACTCAATAAAAATTGATTCTGTCTCTCTCTCACTGTCCTTCTCTCTTTAAAAAAAAAAAAAAAGCAGCATATTTTATTTTATTCAGCTGTCAATTCTTCATTATTGATATACTATTACCAGTACTACAATGGGTGAGAAAATCAGGTAGCTAAAGAAACCACTGGCTAAATAACAATCCAGACACAAAGCATTTTTTAGGAAAAACATCAGAAAAAAAAAAAACTAGATAATTAAAGCTAGACAGAATAAATTTCAACTTGAGTTACTGATTAAAAAGTAAAAGATATGAATCTTTTAGTACAAAGGCTCAAAAGACAGGAGTTATGAAAATCAGATGAAGTAACAAAACTTTGGTGATGTTACCATAATCTAAAGGTCTGATCACCAGTTGCAGAGGTCTAGAAATTGGACTTTATCAGTAACCTAAAAGATTATCAATCACCCTCAGTGACTTATTCACACTCAGAAGATAGCAAGGTAAAAATTAGCATGCCAGACTAATCTACCAGAAAGATAGCCTCCCAGTCATGAGAAAACTTGCCCTCTATTTAGAGTGCTCTTCCTTTGTTACAACTATAGGAGTGGTCTGGCTTGGTTAAATGGGTGTTTGGCTGAGGAAAGGATTACAGGAGTACAGAAACGTCAAGTTGGTCATCTTTCTTTTTTCTGGGCTGGGGACTGAACTCAGAGGCACTCTACTACCACTGCTTCTAGGTCCTTGTTGAATTGTTGAGGCTGGCCTGGAACTTTTCATCTTCCTGCCTCAGCCTCCATAGTCACTGGATTATAGGAGTCCATCACAAAGCTCAACGAATTAAGTCATCTTGAGAGATATTTCTTTCAGACCATTAAAAGGTCTGATAAACATTTCTGCATCACAACACAAGACACATTATAGTGACTCAATGGTTCTACTTATTTCCCAGGTTTGTCACCTCTCATGATTCAAAATTTGCCTGGCTCATTTTTTCCTCTACGGCCTACTTCATTTTCTTTAGGTGTATTGGTCCAATGACAGCTATAACACGATGCTATTTCCATGGGTCTGCAATGTTAAGTATCCTTGCACTGTGTCTTGCCTAATTAAGAGAAGGCAAATTCATTTTCCTGTTTACAAGTGCTTAACAGTACCTCTGATACTCCCATGTACCACCTACAATTTTAACAGACACTACAAAGGAGGTGGGAGAGTTCATATATTTATGCAAATATTATAAAAGGCTTCTACATTTGTATAATGCTTTATAACTTACAGAGTGCTTTCCACTCATTCCAAAATTTAATTCTCACAAAGTACTTAAAATTCTACAGTAAGACACTTATGAGTATAAATGAAATAATCCAGAATTTTAACTCTTGAAGTCATTGTTTATTTTGACAATTTAACATTAACTCATGCATACAATATTTTTGCTCTGAAATCAGAAAATATATGAAGACTATCTGCAAAGTAGACATAAATCCCCATGTATTCTTAGGTCATAAATATTTTAAAAAGCAGTATTTAGGGCTAGAGCTATGTCTCAGAGGTTATGGCACTTGCCTGGGATGCGCAAGGATGAAGGTTCAAACCCGAGCACCATGTACACAACGAAGTGTCAGAGCAACGAAAGACAACGACACATGAAAAACTAAATAAAAATTGATTCATTCTTTTTCTCTCTCTGTCTCATTGTCCCTGTCTCTCAAAAAGAAATAATAAAATTTAAAAATTAGATAAGATGCAGCTTTTAAAAAAAAGTAGTATTTAAGTGGGCCTTGAGAAAGACATTGTTCTGAACTGAATAATTATACTTGCAAAATTATGCAGAAATTTTAAATGATTAATTTAGGTTGGAATGGCCAGCAATTCCTTTCTTTAACCATTGTACCAAACAATTTTTCAGGTTCTTGATACAGGTGTGATGCATTAAAAACTGCCCTACAAAAAAAATACATGGTATTTAAATCTACCCAAGGATTTCCAGCCTAATCCCCAACTGTGGGGAAAAAAGGACAAAAAATCACATTTTAACATTATCCAAGCACTGATCTAGTGAGAGGTATTTTACAGAATCCAACAAATTATATCACATAAGTACTTGATTAGGTACAAAGCCAGTTCCTATCAAATGAGTTGTATTTCACTGAGGACCATTTCGTACATTAAGTAAAAAAAGAGAGCTACAGAACGTAATAAAGTCTATATTACAATTCAACATGAATACATCGGTATTTGAAATAGAAAAATCAAAGAGCTCTTACCTTACTACATCATCAATATTGTTCCTGTATACGCCTTCAAGTCTTTCTGCAGGAAATCCCATAGCGATAATGTTTGGATAAATATCTGAGTACTTAAGTTAAGGAAATATCTGAAATACGTAACAATGCAAATAAGCACACATTTTAGAACACTGACTAATTATAAAATGAAGGGTAATGTTCATTTCAGCAGCAAATATACTAAAACTGGAAGAATACAGAGGAGATTACCATGGCCCCTGTGCAAGGATGACACAAAAATTTGTGAAGTGTTCCTTTTTTTATAGCAGTTCCATTTACAATAGCTAAATTATAGCAACAACTAGACGCCCTTCACTGGATGAATGAATCCAAAAACTGTGAGGTTCTACTCAGCTATTAGAAAGAATGATATCATGGCTTTTACAGGTAAACAGATGGAAATGGAAAAAATCATGATGACTGAAACAAGCCACAGAGGCTTAAGGGTTAGTTTTCTCTCATATGTGGAAGCTAGAGTAAAACATAAAATAGGATGAAAGTCAGTCAAATTTAATTAATAGATGCACCAAATTTGAAATAACACATAGGCTGGAGGAACTATATCTATGGAGGGGAGGGGAAGGAGGGAGATGAGAAAAAAAAGAGGGGCTTATCATTTGTAGAATATACTTGACTCCCATGAGAAGCCCAAATATACTCAGTCAGGCAGATAAATCTAGAAATTTCAAAATCAAAATACAGGCATATGGTCATTTATATCTGTAGCATGGGAGAATTACAGAGGGGGCATGAGGCGGGGGATTTGGTGAAGAGGGGGAGATCCTGGACAAGGATCAGGTTTTATTTCTGTCCTTATGTATGCATGAATGAATGTGAAGCAACAGATCCCTTCAATACGTAAGACTATGCTGAACCAATTAAAAAAGGGGTATTATGCCCATTGTAGCAAGTTATAAAAGTGTGTGAAATATATTTATCTGTAACCTATCATGCATAATTAAGAAATATTGGGGCTGGAGTGGTGGCTCAACAGTTTCAGAGCTTGCCTGGCAAGCACAAGGACCCGGTTTCAAACCCCAGCACCACGTACACAACTAAGTGTTGGAGCAACTAAAGCCATGTGAAAAAACTAAATAAAGTTGTTTCTCTCTTTCTCTGTCTTTCTCACGTCCCTCTCTCTTTAAAAAAAAAAATAATAATAATTAAGAAATATTGGTAAAGATTTAATTACAAAAAGATCCTCAAAACAATTTTACAGCAAAATAATGGCTAAAACTCTCTACTTAGTACATTGAAAATGCACCTAAAGTAAAAGATAATTTCCACATTTATAGTATTTATATATATAAGAAGAGCAAAAACCTAAAATTTTGTAAACTATAGATCTAATATATGTGGGGATAAAAACAAAAAAAATCTGCACTTGCCTGAAAACACTTAACAGTACAATTTCTAATTTTTCATGTAAAAAAGGAACCATGATGTACAAAAAAAGTATATAAAATAAATTTCAGGAAGTTCAATTTAAGAGCTGGCTATGCCTATAACTATATAAATTGGACAAGTCACTTACTTAACCTTTCTAGACTTCAATTTCCCATTCTACATGATGATTGAGTTTAAAGAGATAACCTCAACATCCTTTCCAGTCTATCTATGATTTGATATACTAAATTGAGGTTGAAATTCTATTTATTATCATATCTAACCACTGAGGTCGATATTTAGCATGCCCATTATATTCAATTATGTTACAAACTATAATTGGCATGACATGACAGCTTCTATATGAAAGTATTTCCAACTACCTACAAAACTCACCAACAATCTAATTTCTGATTCCTGTCCATCATAAGAGCTTTCATTTTCTCTTAACTACATCAACCTTCTTTAATCTCATGATTTTGTCACAAACCTTTCACACCAACCATGCTAATCTGCCTGAAAACTCCCTTTAAGGAATATCATTAAAGATCTCTGACTACCTACTTGTGGATCTATTTACCTTCCAAATACAATTCAAAATTCACCCAATCAGGGCTTGCCTGGCATGCATGAGGACACGAGTTTAAACCCCAGCACCATGTACACAAGTGTCGGAGCAATGAAAGACACATGAAAAACTAAATAAAATTTGATTCTTTTCCTCACTGTCCCTCTTAAAAAAAAAATCACCTAATGCAGTCACCTTTTCTATGTGTTTTTCTTTTAATCCTAGAAGCCCTCGCATTATTGATTTTAATGCAATTACGTTTTCTTCTTCTTCTCTTTCTCCTCTTTTTTCGGGCAGTGCTGGGAAAAATGCTAGGTCCATGTGAATGCTAGGCGAGCATTCCACCACTGAGGCACATCCTCAGCTCTCAATGTTATTTTCAATCCAAAAATAGTTTACCAAACCACCCAAAGCTGTTGTTTTAATATAAGAAAAGTTATCTGAGCACTATATGTTCTATCTGTAAGATAACTGGTGAAGAAATTTACAGAATATTTTAGGCAAAAACTGTACAAGGCAAAGTTTGCCATCTTCTGGTATACTTTTTACGCTACATATTTTTCTTGAGCACTATTTACACATACATTTGCTCAGATTTGAACACCTCAACACACACACACACACACACACACACACACACACACACACATACAAATGAAAAACTAATAAAAATGGCTGCTTCAGCCTGGCATGGTGGTGCATGCCTGTAATCCCAGCTGCTAGTCACAAGTTCAAAGCCAGCCTCAGCAATTTAGCAAGGCCCTAAGCAACTTAGCAAGACCCTGTCTCAAAATAAAATATAAAAAGGGTTGGATGATGTGGCTCAGTGGTTAACTGCCCCGAGGTTCAATCCCCAGTAACAACAACAAGAAAGCTGCTTAAGAGAATAGAAAGGGAAGAAGAAAAGCCTAGGAGGAAGAAATGGAAGCAAGGATGCTATCTATAGCTCTGAATAATTTTGAACTTTGTTATATATACTCTGTGTGTGTGTGTGTATGTTCCAGTGGGGAGGGAGGGCAGTGCTAGGATGAACCTAGAGTCTTATACACGCTAAGCACGAGCTCTACCACTGAACTAAAAATCCTATCCAAATTTTGACCTTTAAATCATTAGCAATAACAACAGCTTTTAAAAACATCCCACACAGGGGCTGGGGGGCACAGCTCATGGCACAGTGCTTGCATAGCATGTGCAAGGATATGAGTTCAATCCCAATATTACAAAACAAACAAATACAAATTCACGTTTATAAAAGCCTATATCGCCTAGGTCTTTTTACTGAAGTGGACTATAAGCAGTGTCAAGTAAGCAGCAATTAACAATCCTAGAACTCAGATTTTTACCTCTATATGATACACTAAAAGGTACTAAAGTTCTTGGGAAGAGAAAGAATGCCAGGTCTGTGGCAGGATATTACAGGTGAATATGGGATACTTTTCTGTGGCAAAGAGCAAGGAAGGCAAATAGAAATAAACAGAACATATTAAGTGGCCATGAGTGGGCATAAAGGAGGTCTTAATGGTTGTGATATCTAAGCATCAAAGAAAAACTTAAATGAGAATTAAAACAGTCTGAATAAAAAGAAAACCTTAAGTCCATAAATATACTCAAAACAGAAAATGTTAAAACAACAAAAACCCTTTACAATCTGTCACCTTTTGAGATGGCTACTAGAATAGTTCTTCAGGGCTGAAGCAATAGCTCAGCAGTTATGGTACTTGCCTTGCATGCACGGGTCTGTGGGTTCGAACCCCAGCACCACGTACACTATGAGGAGTTGGAGCAACGAAAGCCACAAGAAAAACTAAATAAAACTGACTCTCTCTCACTGTTCCTCTCTTAAAAAAAAAAAATAGTTCTTTGGTTTGAAAACTGGCAAACGGAGGGATTCAAGTATAACTTGCTTTTCCTATAAAAATAGCTCTCTGAGCAACCTAACAGTCCACTTCATAAATCCTATTTTAGAGAAATACAGAAATGGATAGATGTAAAAGGACAGAATTAGAAAAGTCATGAGTTTGCTAGGCGTAGTGGTGCATGCCAATAAATCCAGCTACTCAGAAGCCTCAGTCAGGAGAATCACAAGTTTGAAGCCACCCTTAGCAACTTAGGAAGACCTTATCTTAAAAATTTTGAAAAAAAAAAAAAAAAAAGGGAGGGTGGGGCGCTGAGGATATAGAGTAGCAGTAGGGTACTTGCCAAGCATGTGCACAGCCCATGGTTCAATCTTCAGTACCACCCAAAACGAATAAATAAAAGAAAGAAAGTAAAAGAAGTCCTATTTCACAAGCCTTACTGATATAGGTAAAGGTAAAACTAAACTATAAGCAAGATGCTGAGGGAGAACTAAACCTTCTTAATAGAGTCAAAACAATACCACACAAAACAATTTCTAATGTAAATGAACAAACAAAACAGCAATGGCAGAAAAGATTGGCACTGCCCAATTTCACTGGTCAATCTCAACATCAAAAATCAGAGATTAGCCAGGAACAGTGGCACATGCCTGTAATTCCGGATACTCAGGAGGCTAAGGCAGGAGGACTGCAAATTCAAAGCCAGCCTCAGCAACTGAGTGAGGTCCTAAGCAACTCTACCAGACACTGTCTCAAAATTTAAAAATAAAAAATAAAGTGGTTACAGTATTTGCCCAGCATGCGTGAGTACACGAGTTTGAACCCCAGCACCAACTACACCATGAAGTTTTGGAGCAACAAAAACCAGATGAAAAACTAAATAAAGTTGTCTGTCTCTTTCTCTCTCACTGTCCCTCTCTCTAAAAAGAATAAAACAAAATAAATAAAATAAAGGGGCTGGGATGTAGCTTAGTGTTTAAGCACCCCGGGGTTTAATCCCAGTACCAAAAAAATAAAAAGTCAGATCATAAAATTTCTGACAGAGCATCATCTGTGAAAGCCAAGTATCTTGTACTTAAATTCACAAAGATTTTATAGATAAAAATTTTAATTGACAGACATATATTCAACAAGCTAAACAACATTGAGAGAGTAAACAATACAAATCAAATCAAAATGTCCATAGGACATGACCCAGTCCCTCTTCAACAACTCAACATCTTTTTTTAAGCGGGAGAAAAGAGGTGGCTGCCTCTGATGTATAAAATCAATAGGTTTCTAATAGCCAATTTTACCAGTACAAATGTGGTCCAGATATTATTTTAGACAAACTTTTAATGACCTGGGTACTAGATAAAACAAAAATGTATTGAAGTGGAAAAGTAGGCATAATTGGTTTTGTGGGCAGGTTTCAAATAGAATGTACAGTGTGATACTACTTTGATAAAAGAATATATACACAGGGCTGGGGGCAGTGGCTCAGTGGTTGCAGCGCTTGCCTGGCATGTGCGAGTACGCAGACTTGGGCCCCAGCATCACATACACAATGAGATCCCTGAGCACAAAAAGGCCACGTGCAGAGCTGGGTAAAAATTCGTTCTCTCTTTCTCCTCTTTCTCTTTCTCTCATTGTCCCTCTCTCTTAAAAAAAAAAAAAATACACACCCACACATACACCTATAGCCATGTACATAGAGAGACACAAACATCACAAGATATCAAAATAATAATCTCTAGGTAGAAATTTTTCTAAAGGCTTAATTTCTATAAAAGTTATAACAACAAAAACATCAGACTTAAATAACATTTATTGTTAATTTAAGAAAATATTAATTCACCTCTAACCTTAAAGAGTTATTAGAAAGTCTCAAAAAGAAAACTGTTATGATTACCATTGCTAAATCCAAATATTAGCTGTCATCCATTATTCTCAAACAACAAAGTAGCCTCATCTTAAACTGTAGCTTTTTTAAATTATTAAAATGTTTTCAGATTTTATATCCATTAATAAGGGAAATACACAGAAGAGAGCAGAGGCTCAATCAAGCCTAAAGCAATATAATTCTTGGACTGAGGAATCTTTGCGTTTAACGCTGCCTTGAAGTACAAACATAAGAAAATGGAAAACAGGGGGGAAAAAAGGCCCCAAGAGCAGCAGAAGAGAACCCAAAGCTGTAGCAGCTACCACCAACCTGGAACTGTCATCCCAAAAGTTATAAATACATTTTGGTCAAAAATACAAATTGAAATGATCTAAAATTTCCGAACAATGTTACAAATAATTGTTTTACTAAAGGAAAGAATACTTCTTACCATTAACAAATTTACCTAAAACTTTAATTTCATTGAGAATATTAGCAAAATTATCTCCTAGAATAGCATAGAAGTACAAAGTCCCTTGAAATGTGGTCATTCTAACCAAAACTAAGCTCAAATTTATCCCTGTGCTATTAACCGATTAATGATACTGGCAAAGGATTTGGTTAACCTATGAATTAACACATAAACAAATGTTACATGCTCAAACTCTGCTGGCCTCACTCTTCACATAATTATTCAAACACAAATTGAACATTCTGTGCAAAGGCCACCAAGAACACAAGGCATTAACTAAGCAAAGACTACATTATCCTCAAGGCATTTTTATTCTCTCACAGACAGATATACAGACCTACAACAGGCCCTATTATATAAAAGATAGAGACATTTTTAAGAGCTTAAGGGAGGGCTTGATTTTGTAGAGGCACAAATAAAGCTTCACCAAGTAGGTCATATATTATTAGATAACCATTAATAGGTAAATCAGAGTGGTGTCAGGTACCTGTCACCCCAGCCTCTCAGGAGTCTGAAGCAGAAGGATCTGAAGTTCTAATCTAGCTGGGCAACTTTGTGAGACCTTCTCTCAAAACAAAAAGCTAAAAAGGGCTGGGGATTAACAACAGCAGATTGCGCCTGGGTTTCATCCTCAGAACATCAGAAACAGAAATAAAAAGAAGAGGTAAGTTAGACATTAGTAGACAAAGAAACAAAAGCAGTTACAACATTCCAAAGACCCTAGAAATACGGAAAGTCATGAATATTCAAGAAAAAGAAGCCCAGTCAGGCTCATACACAAAGATGCATGGAAAAGAAGATGGGACTGAAATTAGGTCCAGTTTTAAAGAACTAAGAATTAAACCAGATACCTTACAACTGCAAATAGAGAAAAGGGTCAACACTCCACCATATAGGAGCCGGCACTGACTTCTTCAACAAGAACCCCATAGCGCAAGAATTAAACCCAGAGTCAATAAGTGGGATGCCATTAAACTAAAAAGCCTCTGCACAGTTAAGGAATCAATTAAGAACGTGAAAAGAGAGCCTACAGAAAGCGAGAAAATCATAACCAGCTATACCTCTGTGAAGGGTCTAATATCCAGAATATACAAAGAACTCAAAAAACTTAATACCAAGCACACAAATAACCCAATCAATAAAAAGGCAAAAGAACTAAACAGGAACTTCTCAAGAAGAAATTCAAAAGGCCAATAAATGTATGAAAAAAATGTTCAACATCTCTAGCAATCAGAGAAATGCAAATCAAGAATTCATTAAGATTTCACCCCACCCCCATCAGAATGGCAAAGATTGAAAATACAAACAACAGGGGTTGGGGATTTAGCTCAGTGGGAGAGTGCTTGCCTAGCAAAGTCTCCAGTTTGGTCCTCGGCCCTGAAAAAAAAAAAAAGAAAAGAAAATACAAACAACAAATGCTTGAGAGCAAATGTGGAAAAAGAAACCCTTACACATTGTTGGTGGAACTGCAAACTAGTACAACCACTCTGAAAAAGCAGTATGGAGACTCAAAGAATTAGGGATGGAACCATCAAATAACCCAGAAGATATACATTCAGTATCCTACAGAGATACAGCTACTTCAATGTTTACAGCAGCACAATTTCACAATAGCTAAATTAGGGAATCAACGCAGATGCCCATCATTGGATGAATGGATCAAGACACTGGGGTACACATTTATACCATGGAATTCTACTGAGCCATTAAATAAAATGAAATCCTGGCCTTTGCTGGTAAGTAGATGGAGATGGAGAAAATCATGCTGAGTGAAATTAGCCAAACCCAGAAACTCAAGGGCTAAATGTTTTCTCTCACAAGTGGAGGCTAGAGTACACTATAGGAAAGAGTGAGAGAATGGTAAGTTTAGACAACAAGACTCATCACACATGGATTATCAAGCAAACTGGAGGCAACCTCTCAGTCTAGAAGTAGGGTGGGGGCACAGGGGAAAGGATAAAGAGGGGACATATCATGTGTGCATGTATGCAATGCAACAACTAACCCCTTGAATATGTAAAATTATAATGAAAAATAAAATCTTGTTTAAAATAAAATAAAAACAGCAAGGCAGAGAGGTCAATTTAATCACAATTAAGGAGTCAAAGGCCAGGAGTAACATGGGAGCATGTTACTTTGCAAAGCAACAACCTTAATCGTGGCCCTCTTATCTTCTTTTAAAAGAAGTTCAGGAATGCAGACTTTTCGAGGATTCATTTTCTCTGGATTTCTACCTCTCCTATTTTTACAGTTGGAGATTTTACCCAAGACTTTAGCACCCATCACAAGTTTGAAGTATCTGTTCAACATCACCTGCCAGACAGTGTGTTAAATACATTATTGTGTAATCCTGGAAAGGAATGTTATCATTTCAATGATGAAGAAATTAAGGGTCAAAAACACTGAGTAATTTACTCAAGGTCCCAAAGACAATAACAAGTATGTTATAATTCAAACCCAAGTTAAATATATAACTCCAAAGTCCAAGCTCTGTTTTCATGAGTATTGCTGAAATTTTTTTATTTTTTTTTAAAGACAGAGAGAGGGACAGTGAGAGTGAGAGAGAGAAAGAGAGAGAGAATATCAATTTTATTTAGTTTTTCATGTGGCTTTCACTGCTCCAACACTTTATTGTATACTTGGTGCTGGGGTTCAAACCCGCTTCCTGGCGAGTACCAGGCAAGTGCTGTAACCGCTGAGCCATGGCTCCAGCCCCTTATATTTATTTTTAAAGCTTTAAGAATTATGGTGGTGGGGTCTGGAGCCATGGCTCAGGGGTTGCAGCACTTGCCTGGCAAGCAAGAGGATGTGGATTTGAACCCCAGCACACAACCAAGGGTTGGAGCAGTGAAAGCCACATGAAAAACTAAAAAAAAATTCTCTCTCTCACGGTCCCTCTCTCTCTTTAAAAAGAGAGAGGGAGGGAGGAAGGGAGAGAAAGAGAAAGAGAATATGGTGATAAAATATCAAGTCTGATTCTCTGGTATGATTTTTTACACATCTGTAGACCACAATTCATTAACTAATTTTTCTCTTTTGTGTGTGTGTGAATGTTTTATTTTTATTGGTTCTTTTTTAGGTATTCGTGATATAGGCATATGCAACAATAAAATTATAAAAGCACGGGGTTTAACTTGTTCTAATTCAGTCCTCAGTTTTCCCCCTTTTCCTTTCTTTCGTCCACTGTTCTTTTCTGATATACACAAGAACAGAATACACATGGTCAAAATTACAATAGCTTAGACCATAACTTGCTTTAATTCAGTATCCTTTATTTCCCTTTCCCCCAAAGTCCAAGCTTTTTTTTTTTTTAAGAGAGAGGGAGGGGGAGAGCAAAAGGGGAAGAGAGTGGGGGAGAGAGAGAAACAATCAATTTTTATTGAGTTTTTCACATGGCTTTCGTTGCTCTGACACTTAGTTGTGTACGTGGATGCTAGGGTTTGAACCCGTGTACTAGTGCACACCAGGCAAGCAATGTAACCTCCAAGTTACCTCTCCAGTTCCCAAAGTCCAAGCTTTTTACACCATACTGCCTCAAAGAAGAGATGAAGTATTTTGTATTTCCAAATCAAAAATAAAAACTATTTTTAAAAGCATCAGGTTCAAATAAAAACAATTAACTATTGTAACTGTTATCTGTGGATTACTGTATTAAATTTTCCTGTACTTAAAAAAACAATAAAGTATCAAACTCATCGAAACAGTGAAAAAAATTAATGTTAAAACTGGAAAACTTCTAAAAGCCAATACAATATAAGCCTATTCTTACTTCCCAAACTGATTACCACCTAAATGAGTACTAAATCTTATAACATTATACCAACAAACAAAATGTTTCTAATGTTTTCACTTCTCCACAATATGATTTTGATGATATAGTTTAACTACATAAGAACTAAACAACTAGAATACATACACAAACACAAGCTTGCCTGCACGTGCATGCGCACACACATCCTTAAGTCCTCCACATCTTTGGGTCCTTCAAACAATAGACTGAAAATATAAAGAATTGGTATCTATACTCAATATGCATACTTTTCTCATCATTATTCCCTAAACTACATAGTATAATAACTATTACACAGCATTTACATTGTATTTGATATTATAAGAAATCTAGAGATGATTTAAAATACATGGGAAAGGGCTGGAGAGGTGACTCAGCAAGTGCTTGCCTGGCATGCACAAAGACCCAGGTAGAATCCCCCAGCACCACAAACACAACTAAGTGGAGGAAAAACAAAAAACACATGAAAAATAAAAAATTAACTCTTAAAAAACAAATTACATGGGAGAATATGCATGGCTTATATGCAAATTCTATACTCTTTTTATGAGGGACTTAAAAGCTTCCACGAATTTTGGTATCAGGTCCTTCTGGAATCCACCCCCCTCAAATACTAAGGGACAACTCTGTGTATATGCTATTTCTAATACAAAACAGCCTTAACCTACATTTACTGGACATCCCTCTGAATAAGTGCTGTTTATTATGAAATAATGACTATCAAGTATTAAGCATAAAGAATTAAACTAGGTCACTAAAGGAAGCCAAGTATTTCTAGAATCTAGAGACCTACTTGCAGGCAGCATAGAATAAAGCTTAAGAACATATGCACCAGAGCCAAGATGCCTGAACATGACCCTAGTGTCACTTTTTCTCTAACCTTGGGCACGTTACAAGCTTATCTGTGCCAATTTCCTAAGTATTATGGAGCTAATAAAGCTACCTATCTTACATGGTTGATAAGACAATTTCATTAATATATGAACAATACTTAAAACAGTAAGTCACCTGAACAAATGGTATAGATTTATTTCATAAGTGCCTACCATTTTTTTCAATGACGGTGACTTACGGAATAACCTAATCCTTCCAAAGAACATTAAAGCCTAACAGAAGCTTTAACTCTTTGAAAATGATCCTATATCAATTTGTCCATAAGTGCCTACCATAACTATTCAGTATTTTTTTAATGACAGTGATTTATGGAATAACCTAATCCTTCCAAAAAACATTAAAGTCTAAAACAAACTTTTAACTTTTTGAAATTGTTACTATGTCAATTTGTTAATATAACTATATCAATGTCACTTAAGTATTTACTTTATTATTGTAACTTAATGTATGTAAAATATTTCAAAAGAAAAAAGTTTGTTCTCTCACAGTATCAGTGAGTACTGTACATACAATAAAAGGAGAGATGGAGAAATGCATACATGGCACTTCCTATTCTACCTAGGTTGGATGGCTACACAGGAGATGGATGTGAGATACATTGGACAGACTTTCCCCCCACCTTTGGACTAACAAGTTCAATTTGTTTTAATAGAGATATATATAATTTATATAAAACACATTAAGCAACCAGTCTGAGGAATTTCGATGATTATATATATCATGTTTGGATAGCATTAACTTAGGCACTATAACGATCCCTTCTCACCACAGATTACTGCCCAAATGAAAAAATTAATCAGTAGTAATTAGGTTCTAAAGTCCATCCACAGAAGTTAACCAATTCCATAATATAATCGACCTATCTATTATGAAATCATGTGACCATTTATACACTAAATTTTTAAGGCTGTCTTATTCATTTAATCATGATTTAAAATACTAGAAATGTTCTAAGTTTCACCTAATTAACAAAATACCTTTTATTAAACAATTTCCAAGTTGATATCTAAATAAAGTATCTGCCTTATCTCAAATTTGCACTCAAACCTAAATTAATGAGGTCTACACAAGGAATTTAACTTTGATTTTCAAATAGGGTACAATAAACAAAAGCAGTTCCTTAAACCTTGTAGGAATGTACTAGTGACATATATACCTGAATATTATAAGTATGATGGTTACCAAAAGTAAGGCAAGGTTTCTTTGTAGTACCTAGTAAAATATAGTGGTACCAAACAACTTTCAAACTAAAATATGGTGTTTCATACAAACCAATAACTTTTTTTCCTTATTTCTATAGATCATAGATAAGTTATTTTTTAAATTACAGTTCACTAAAAAATGCAACAACAACATGAAGCTATAGCATCTACATGGAACACGAATGACAAAATGGAAAGCAATATAGAACTTTAGACAGGTAGTAAAAAGAAACATCAAAAGCAAACCAAAGCTGCCTGGCTCGCAAAAGGCTCACGCAGCTGAACTGGTGGTACAAGCGAAGAAACCAACTAACAATGGAATAGGAATGGAAAGAAAGTTAGCAAATACCAGGACTTTACCATTTAATTATACTTCCTGGGAATTTCTGGAGTTTTTTCGCTGCTGTCAGTGCTTTTAAGCAAGACACCATTAAAGCTTATGTGAGAGAGAAGAAAATTCAGCTACTGATTCACAAACTGTATCAGGTTTACATTTCTTTCAACAAATTTTAATAAGTTTAAATTCAACAAATACTTTCCAAGTGTGTTATACCATATTATCAATCTCTCTAATCAAAGTATGCTTTAAATACCATTCTCATGAATTTCTATGACTGTCTCACTTGGTGAAAAATTTTGTATTTCTTATTAGATTTAACGTTTCCTTATTAAGTATACTGAATGTTGATGTTGGACCCTGGTCTCTAAATTGAAGATTCATATTGAGAGGAAAACAGAAATAGCGGTTAACTTGAGTTTTCCAGTTGACAGAATGCTAACTGTTCATTTTTTAAGAAGACTGTCCTAATATACAAAGCATATAATCATTACTGAAGACTAAATTAATGCAGCTTAAAACCTTATTTTCCAAAGAAACATGGTCACATAGACACAAAAGCTCAAACTGAAAAAAAAAGTTGAGTGGAGTGGTTCAAAAACAGAGGCTCTCAAAACACATGAAAAAAAGCACACGTAAATATTTGCTAAGAGTATGATGTCAATTAATATAGAAGAACAAGGTTCCAATCTCAACTTTTCAACTTAAATCCTGTCACTTTGGGTAAATCACTCAATCTCTGGACCTCAAATCCCTTCTTCAAGGTTTTTCAGATTGTTTCAAAGGCCTCATGAGATACCTAAAAGTATCTTTAAGTTTATAAGACTACAAAGGGCTGTGTACTTATACATAAGTTTATTAATATTAAAAGTTGCATGAGTTTAAAATGTCCTGTTATTTAAAGTATCTCAATACAAAGCAACTCATTGTGATGTTTTTATAAACAAATAACGGGCTAGAGCAGTGGCTCAGTGGTTATGACACTTGCCTGGCACGCGCAAGGACATGGTTTTGAACCACAGCACCACATACATGACGAGCAATGAAAGCCACATGAAAACTAAATAAAATTGATTCTCTTTAAAAAACAAATAAATAAACAAAAGGAATTCTCATATATTAGTTAAATTCACTTTAGCATCTTTTTCATACTGTTTAGTTATCTGCTAGCACTGCCAAACTAGAAAGGAAAACTGATTGCCGAATAATCTAGAACTACAGATCCTAGGAACTTTACTAAAGTTTCCAACTTCTCCAAACAAACCTCACCTCATATTTTTCTTTCATGTTTTTATAGCATATGACTTATAATGACTAATAAGTATGCTGGGCTGGAGTAATGGCTCAGCAGTTAGGGCACTTGCCTGGCCTGCACAAGGACACAGGTTTGAACCCCAGCACCACATACACAACAAAGTGGAGCAACGAAAGCCACATGAAAAACTAAATAAAGTTGATTCTCTCTCTCTCTCTCTCACTGTCACTCTCTTTAAAAATAATAATAATAATAATAATAATAATAATACATATGCTGTCAGATAAAAATTACATCTGTGAAAAAATAGACCACTACTACAAAAACACTGATTATAGCTATGTAAATGTACATATATACATTAACAGGAAGATAATTTCCAGAACCAAACACCTAAAATACAGTTAACTTTTTTCCAAGTGAACTCCTTAAAGTTAAAAATCATATTTTAAGTAATTCAAGCCACATATATTAAGATCACACTCAGTGAAAAAACAAAATTTAATTTTTAAAGGAACAAAGTACTCTGAACTTCAGTTAAATTTATGCAAATTAAACTTCATGAAATACCTTATCAAGTCACTAATGTCAGCAACTCTAAAATCCAAAACGTAATCTACTTTTTTAATCGAGGGTTTATTAATCCACTCAACTAATTTAATCCACTTTTTCCACAGAGGTTAATTATGAAATATATCTACAACTGCTGAAATCTACATCTGTAAACCTCTAAAAAGTTAAGGTGCCCAACTAACTGGTTTTAACGAGTATACCAATTACCTTCTTCCTAGGTCACTGTATGAATATGATAAGAATGGTTTCCTGTTTCAGAACTCTGCTGCAGTTAAAACACACACAAACACACACCCTTCTATAGTTCTGTTCCCACTAAAACATAGCTAGGATTGAACGCTAATGTCAAATTAAAGATGGATATAACATAAAAACTTTAAAAAAGATTATCATTTTAACAAGTATTAGACACACTTCCCAAGAACATTATACACTTAACCTACACTAAATGCTCTTAATTTTCTACAGCAAAATCATACTGACACATATGAAAGATTGCAAAGGTTAAAATTTTACAATGAAGCCAGGTGTGGTAGTGCATGCCTGTAATCCTAGCAGCTCTGGAGGTTGAGGACTGCAGGTTCAAAGTCAGCCTCAGCAGTGTTACCATAAAATTTCACAAGACAATACCTTTAATGCTCTAATATTTATATTCAATGCCAGATTTCTAACTTATATCTATAATATTTTGCTTATAAAAGTCAAGCATTTCTCATTTATTTTACCAGAAATTACCCTAAAATACTAAGTTTTAACTGGTTTATGCAACAAGACATAAGACCGTTAGCTTTTTGTTTTAAGTGGGGTGAGAGGGAGAGAAAGAGAACTTTTATTTTTTCATTGAGCCTTTGTTTCTCTGACACTTAATTGTATATGTGGGGTTGGGGTTTGAACCTGGACCCTAGTGCATGCCAGGCAAGTGCTCGAACCACTGAGTCACCACTCCAGCCCCAGGCCATTAACTTCTACAAAAAAAAAAAAAAAAAAAAATTTCCTGGACACAGTGGCACAAGCCTGAACTCCCAACAATATGGAAGGCTAAGGCAGGAGGTTCACAAGTTTGAAGCCTGGCTAATCAACTTAGGCCCTAATTTAGTGAGACCCTGTTTCAAAATAAAAAGTGAAAAGGGATGGAGATATAGCTCAGTGGTTGTGCCCAGGAGTTCAATCACCGATACAAGAAAAGAGGAAAGGAAAGGGAGGGGAAGGGAGAAAAAGAAAATTAACAGGAAAAGAGGAAAAGATAACAAGGGATACCTCAGGAATTTGAGAATAAAGATTTAGCAATAGCCACTATGGTGGTGCATGCCTGTAATCCCAGCCACTGGGAAGGCTGAGAAAGGACTGCAAAGTGTAAGACAGCTTCAGCAACTTAGACTGTCTCAAAATAAAAAAATAAAAAAGACTAGGGTAAACCACCCAAGGATTCAACATACCAAAAAGAAGGTTGGGTGGGGCGGGGGAGGGGGGGTGGGGGTGTGTGTGCCGGGGAACAGGGAAGAGACCTAGTGCCAATTCACTCAGTATTAGCTGCATTCCAGAGGTGGAAATAGCAAAATTGCCATCTGTAATGATCTTGCAGATGAAATAATGAACTAATTTACAAATATTTGAAACCTACTATACACAAGGTATTAAGAAACCAACATTCTAACACAAATGTGTCTCTAGTAAGTGGATTTCTTTTCCCTTATAGTTCAGCCAAAACTTTTAAAATTGATTCTAGCAATCAAAATTTATTTTTCTAAGATAAAGTGAAAGACAAAGGTAATAAAAAGAAAAAATTTGAAAGCATTTTAAAAGAGAAAAATCCAAACAGGTGCATCATATTGCTTCAGTTTATATTTGGCTTCAATACAATAAAAGAGGTTTCTTTACCTGTACTACAAGCCAGAGTATCATTTGGTATTTTACCAACTGGCAAAAACAAGCTTGCCTAATTGCAGTATTTTTATTTGGAGAAAAATGATATGAACTAGAAATAACATGGATTTGAAAATATGAAGGCATACATAGTCATTTATTACTATATTTAAAAGAATAACATTACTGATTTATAATTACCTTGTTCTAATATCATAAAATGATTCTTATTCCCCTGAAGGTAGCTGTATCATTATACCACCTTTATACTCACTTTAATAAATTATCAAAAAATCTGAAATTACATGTACTAAATGCTAGTTAAAATTCGTATTTTCGAAAGTAATAATTTTAATATGAAATCTTAAAATACACTAATAGATCTGAGATTGAGTCTATATTGCCTAGTTTGAACAAATAGTGCTCTTAACTTTAGCTAGCTTCCTATGAATGCTTTTTACTTAATGGACACTACTGTAGTAAGAACTCAATTATTAGGGGGATGGAGCGGTGGCTCAGCGGTTATAGTGCTTGTGTGGCATGTGCGAGCAGGTGGGTTCGAACCCCAGCACCCCATACATCATGAAGTGTCAGAACAACGAAAGTCACATGAAAAACTAAATAAAACTGATTCTTTCTCTCTCTGTCCCTCTCTCTCTTTAAAAAAAAAAAAAAAAAGTTCAAAAGAGTATGATTTCCACATGGCCTACAATTCAGTCTTGATAAAAGTGTATACTCTGATGCTAATAAAACAATCTACCTTCCTCACAGATATAATCTAAAAAATGGGTGAGATATTTCTTATACAAAAAATATAGGCCTCAGACACAAAGTTGCATTTGAGAATTAAAATTCAAAATAATATCTAAATGTAAATGTAATTTTCAATCATATGCATCATGTGGTATGACCAAAAAAACCAAGAAAAATAAAACATGAGATTAAAATTAATCCAATTGTATCAATCCAAGTAGACATTTTTTTTTTTTTTTAAAGAGAGAGATAGAAAAAGAACCAATTTTATTTAGCTTTTCATGTGGCTTTCGTTGCTCTGACACTTGGTTGTAAACGTAGGTGGTGGGGTTTGAACCTGTGTACTCGTGCATGCTGGGCTAGTGCCATAACCGCCAAGCCACCGCTCCAGCCCCCAAGTAGACACTTTTTAAAGGCAATCTTTAAAACAGTGTGTTAAGACCAAGGTCTTGGTGGTAAAAGAAAATAAATCAGAAACTGTTTCTATAGTGGCTTAAAATGCAACAACTAAATTTTAAATGGGGAAGCTCATTTGTGTAGAGACAGAAATGAAACTGTGGAGAAAAATACTTAAAACAAATCTCTAAAGAATTCTTATTAAATCAGTTTCCTGATTGCATTCTGTAATAAAAGTATTCCTGCATACTGATGCTTATAGGAAAAACTCGTTTAAAATATCAAAATCTTATATAACTTAATACCTCAGGTTAAAACACAATGCATCTACTTAAATATCCAAACAATCTAGTAAAAGCAAATGACTAAAAGCCAAGCTGTCATTACATAATCTTTAGTTCTTAACCAGTATTTTTGCATTTTAGTAGAAAACTACAAATGCTAGATTAACCACTGTTTCATTTTTGCAAAAGCCTAAAAGTTGGTCTTAGTTTTAAAATATCCTAATTAGTAGACGATTCAAAAAAACAGATGTCAAAACTACTCGTATCACTAAATTATCTTAACTTATTCCTACATTTAAGTGACAGATGGCAGGCCTTAGTTCTTGGACACTACATAATAATCACAATCTGTGTGACCTTTTCAGTATTAAAAAGAATTCAGTCTAAATAACCAGCACCTTAGCATATTTTATAGTATTACACATAATCCTGACTACAACCTCAGCATGAAAAACTACCACACTTTTCAGTGTACTGCTATTTTATTGATTTCCTATGAACGTGTCCAAGTAGGTTTTTCAGGTGCTATTTTTTCATGCTGTCAAAAATGTATACATGCATACACACATACAAAATACTTTTGCCATAACTACATTTTCATGAGCACCAAAGAAGATATATACCACACCTAGATCAAAATTGCCTTAAGTTTAAGAGTTGAAACAGTTGTCTTGTTTAATAATGTTATTCTAACAATTTTGCTTTTATTTATTTTTATTTTATTTTTTTTGCTTTTTTTTTTAAGAGAGAGGGACAGTGAGAGAAACAGAAAGAGAGAAACAACTTTATTTAGTTTTTTTCACATGGCTTTAGTTGCTCCAACACTTAGTTGTGTACATGGTGCTGGGGTTTGAACCCAGGTCATCGTGCTTGCTAGGCAAGCGCTGAAACCGTTGAGCCACCTCTCCAGCCCCAACAATTTTGCTTTTAAAAAGAGAAAATTTTGTTTCTACCTAAATATTTTGAATATTTTTGCATTATTTATGAGTTAATAAATATACTTCATTAAAAAAATTAAAACTTAAGGTTATTTCAAGTATCCTAACAAAATGTAACAAAACTCACAAATGTAATTTTTGACCACATAAAATTGTACTAATGATAAATACAAGTGCATAGTAAACCTTGATCAAATCTCAGAGACTCAAGGGCCGAATGGTTTCTCTCATCTGTGGAAGCTAGAATACATGGGGAAGCAGCAGGTTAGATGGCTAACCTAACAATAACTTCAAATTATATGATTCTCAGAGTAATAGGGGGATGGCTCCCTAGGATACTTGGAGGCATAGGGAGGGGGATGGGGAGGGGGAGGGTGTATAAAGAACTCACAGGAGACTGGAGAGTGGGAATATGGGGCAACCATCTCAGAAGCAGATGTCATTCCTCCACGAGATACCCATTTAACGCAAGAGTTCTGGGGGAAACTGCAATGGGTGAAACCCAAGGTGGTCATCCATGTTATGGCATTACCCCTGGATAACAAAGTATATATATATTGGTTACTGATGGTTTGATGTTTCCCCCCCTCATTTGTATCTCTATATACTTCTAATAAAAAATAAAAGAACACTGCATGAATCCCACAATGGTGGAAAGACTAGAAGGAGAGAATTAGGGAAGGAAACAAAAATAGATAAGGAAATAGAAGACAGACAGAAAGAAGAAACATTGTCAAAGTGGTTGTAAAACACACAGAAAGGTGGAGAAACATATGGAGTTGTATTACTCCCAAACTGAGAATTAAGGAGACAAGAAATTAACTTTTCTTATTTCTTTAAAAGGAAATAAAATACTCAGATGAAACGTGAATTGCTATTTAACATTTTTAATACTCAAAAATTTCTCTGGAGTCTTAATTACAAAACATCTTTCTCCTTCATTAGTTTTATAAAAGTTCCTCTGATTTTTCTTTGTCTATGTGAATATATTAAACATTTAACTATTTTCATGAAAAAAACCTAGATCAATTGATATCACACTAATTACTTAGGTAACAATGCAAATATAAACCATATCATTGAAACTATGCTTCGGAGAGTATCACTGCACGCCAATATCCCTTCTGATTAACAAAACAGAAATAGAAGGGTTATAATCAATTTAAAATTTTAAAAAGCAATGAGTTTATAATTCAGATTACTTCTATTCCACTTTAATTTCAACAAAGTATTCTTATAATCAGAAAAGGAAATTTAAAAAGGCATTTTTATGCATTTTAGATTTTAAAAAAGTAGTTAAATTTTATTTTGTCTCACAAAATGAAACATGCTTTAAATTTTCAATATGCAAAAATATTTCCTAGTAGTAATTTAGGGAGAAAAAGCTTGAAGGCTACAATACTTGTATATTGAAACTTTATAAAATGAAAGTCTTTCCTAAGATTTGTCATGGTAAATCTACCCAAAAGAAATGTCAGAAAATAGCCAAAACTATTAACAAGTTTAATGTGCAACAATGGGTAAATAAATATTTGTTTCATGACTCAAAATAATTGTAGCAACTGTGAAGTGCTATGGAAACTGTTTAAATAAAAACCCGTAGCCTTTCGAATTTACTGAATTAGATTTTTAAAAAATATATGAAAACCTGATGTTTTAGAGAAGACAATGGCTGAGAGTCATGCTTTAATAAATTTTCTCAAGTACAGTAAGAAAATGGACAAAAATAAACACAATAAACCTTGTCCAATTAAATTATAGCACTGAGAATTAATCATTTTTCTTAGTAAATCTGATATTATCATATGAATAGTCATCCTCATTTTAACATATTTACCAGTATCTTGAAACATTCCCCCATTAATGAAAAAAAATGTATTCAGTCAAAATTTAAATTTCATTAACAAATTTTTTAAGGGTAGGGGGCTGGAGTGGTTATGGCACTTGCCTGGCATGCGCCAAGTATGCAAGTTCAAACCCCAGCACCACATACACAACGAAGTCTTAGAGCAAAGAAAGCCACATGAAAAACTAAATAAAAAATTATTTCTCTCTTTCTCTCTCTCACTGTCCCTTTCTCTTTAAAAAAAAAAAAAAGGGACAGGAGAGAGTAAGTTTTATTTAGTTTTTCATATGGCTTTCGTTGCTCAGACACTTGGCTGTATATGGAAGAATTTTTAAAATAAGGCCTTCACATTTTATTCTATATAAGAAAAGTGGAAGGTACACTGAACTAAATCAAGTAAATAAAAAATAATAATAACAATCTATTCCTAGAATACTTTCATAATTATGTTTATGTGCTCTAAAATCAAAACAAAACAAAAAAAATTCAAAAACCAAAAGCTACTCCCTTGGCATCTATCCATCACTGAACTAATCTAAACCTCATCCTAATTTGTTCTGAAAACTTCTTTTTAATATAAGCTTTTACTTTGGATAAGTAAAACACAGTAATTCAACAGTCTGACAACAAATTTAGGGCCTAGAAAAGAACGCAAAACATGCATCAGAGAATCTTAGAGACAAGTTAGCCCTATTTTCTTTGAGAAGATTTGAGAAGTTTTTAACTTATCAGAAACTGGCCATTTTACATGAATACATTTAACGTTACTATATCTGAATATAACAAAAGTTGCTCTTGTACTTAAAAAAAAGTACAAGAATAAACAAAACACTAAACAACTACAGGATAAAAAGTATTCCGGAGAAAGTAACTTCCTGCACTCAACAATTAAAGGAAAGCATTACTTAGAAACTACTTGCATGCATTTTTTTAGAATTTGCATTTGCTCTCTTGTAATAAAGTTGTCATCCTGTTGCAGTTCTATGTAACATTCTGAACACAACATACAGTGCATGTCACTCAAGAAACGTCACTCAACAAACGCTTAACTGAAAACATCTTCAACCTTCTCCAGCAGGTTTAAAACGCTCTCCCATCAGCCAAGGAACACTCAAGCCCTCTTCAAACAAAGCTTTTAATAGGGATGCCTGTTGCAGACAAAGTTATTATAAAGAATATAGGCCTACCAGCAGTCAGAAAACCCAGATGTTAGGCCTAGCAACTTGACCTTTTTAAATACAACTTAAAGACAAAGGTACTTATATAAAATATAGTATCTGCTACATACCAGACACTTTATATCACATCTGGGTCCAGATAATTCTTTGTTGGAGGTAGAAAGGAAGGGTCCTATGCATTGTAGGCTGAGTAACAGCATCCTCAGCCACCAACCACTAACAGCCGTTAGCACCTCTGCTACCCTACTTATGACCATCTAAATGTCTGTGACTGTCAAAAGTCTCAGATGAGGTAGGAACAGATCATTCCCAGTTGACAACTAATACTCTGAAAATACCTAATTTATACTTCTAACAATTCTAAAAAACAAAGCTACAGGATGCACTAAGGTTAAGTAGCATGTCTTTTAATGCACAACTGAAAGGGGCTAAACAGTGTATTAAGGTAGACTTTAGGTGTGGCTGACTTCAAACCTATAGCTCTTGCATTACACCATGCAGCTTTTCTAAACTCATTGTGCCTCATCTATAAAATTACAGTATTCTCTACACCAAGCTATTCAGGATCCACAGACCAAATGAGATGATGCATTTATAAATCCTACTGACTTAAAGGAGGTTAAGGGTTAACATATTAAGGGTATGCTTGGTGGCAGATATGTAATATATAGTTGTCACAACGTTTGATTCCCCAGACCATCAGCATCAGCATCACCTGGGAACTTAAGAAATTTTCAGGATTCAACCAAGACCTACTGAATCAGAACCTCTAGGGGCTTAGCATGCCCTTCACATTATTCTGACACTGAAGTTTGAGAACCACTGATGTAATGGTAAAAATTCTATACCAGGTGCCCAAAACACTCTGCATCCTTCTTTGATCTCAATCTTCCACCAATCCTTAACAAGTTACTGATTCCACTGAAGCTGCAAGAAAATGAGTAAAGCAATGCCTGCTTTGTCTGCCTCTTACACTGTTTTACTTCACAAAAATCAAAAGAGCTGATGATTAAGGACTTCATAAATTAAAAAGTATTAAATAAGTCACAGGATATGCTAGCTAATTCTATGGCATGAATTAAAAAGAAAAACCTTTTGACTCAAGTCTATATCATCTTTCATAATTGGTTATGCCAAAATGCTTGATCAATATTACAACATAGTCAAATTAAACCTACAAAAACTCACTTTTCACATTGTAAGGGGGGAAAACAGAAAAGCTAAGGCATTCTACTTTATCACTGACAGACTAAGTAAATTCATAACTACGCATTAAAAAATGAAACAACTAGAGGGTGGAGCGGTGGCTAGGAGGTTACATTGCTTGCCAGGCATGTGCGTGAACACGGGTTCAAACCCCAGCACCCACGTACACAACTAAGCGTCAGAGCAACAAAAGCCATGTGAAAAACTCAATAAAAATTGATTCTCTCTCTCTCTCACTGTCCTTCTCTACTAAAAAAAAAACAAAAAACTAAAAATCAAGCTGAATAACATCCCTAAGGCTGGGAATGCCTACCATGTATAACGCCCTGGGATCCACCCCAGAACTGCAAACAAATAACATCCCCAAAACGTCATTCTAAAAATAGAAACAACCAGAATACTTAAAAAGAACTATCTGCTGGCCATGCTGGTACAAGTCTGTAATCCCAGCTGTTGGGAGGCTGTGACAGGACAATCACAAGTTCAAAGTCATCCTGGCAACCTAGCAAGACCCTGTCTCAATCTCAAAATAAAAAGACTGGAGATGTAGCTCAGTGATAGAAATTCTCACCAGTTAAAGAGAGCAAAAGAATTTTAAGCAGGAGAAAAAAACTGCATTTATTTAAAAGCAAAAAGTTGTTTCCAACTTTACACATGTATACTGCATGCATGAATCACTTCAAGAATACATCTCATTTAAAGATACCTGACTGGGGCTGGAGCGGTGGCTCAGCAGTTTCAACACTTGCAACACTTGCCTGGCAAGCGTGAGGACCCGGGTTCAAACCCCAGCACCACGTACACAACTAAGTGTTGGAGCAACTAAGGCCATGTGAAAAACTAAATAAAGTTGTTTCTCTCTTTCTCTCTCACTGTCCCTCTATCTTTAAAAAAAAATAAAAATAAAAAATAAAGATACCTGACTAAAACTAGAAAAACATTTCATAACACCTTAATTACATCCTCTTCAAAAGATCAAAAATTAACCATATAAAACTAGCAAAATATACTATTTGCAATCACTAATAATCTTACTGTACATCAGCATGAAAACCTACAAAAGTCAAAGGAAATATCAAAATTATTTGGAATGGCTTTTATGATACTAAACGTTAAGTTCTGGGAAGTTATATAAAGCAAAAAAATGGGTACACTAGAGAGACAGACATTGATATACACAACTCAGCTGTCAGAATGCACAATTTAATTCTATAACCTACACTTATACCAAAACTACAGCTAGATTATAAAACTCTTAAAATATGTAGAAAAATCAGTCAGATAGTGAATAATTACAGTGTCACTCATTCTGCAATACAAAATAAACCAGCAAAAACTCAATGGAAATCAAGTGCTTCACTTTTTTTGATACAGGGGACAGAACCTACAGGCATTTTGCCACTGAATTACACCCCCAGACCTTTTTTTATATTTTATTTCAAGATAGGGTCTCACCAAGTTGATGAGGCTAGCCTCCAACTTGGGATCCTCCTGCCTCAGCCTCCAAGTCTCTGGGCTTATAGGGGTGTGCCCCACACCCGGCTGTGAAATGTTTTCTACTAAGGATGCTAGGAGAGATGGGAAACTGCACAGGCAAAGGAAAAAAATACCGATCCCTATGCACATGTCACAACTCCACTGGGAAGCTTATTCCATTCATTCCTATACTTGACAGAAAACACAGTACATGAAGAAAGATTCTTTAGCTCTTTCTTCCCATTTCTAAGGCCTAAAGTATACTGAAAATCTTGGCCAAAGGTGAAAATAAAGCATAATAATAGAGGCTTAACACTAAATTTAAATTCTTGTTACATTAATACACTGCAGATTATATTGTATAAATTTTATCATAATAATTGTAACCTGTCAAACTTGCATGATTCTGTTACAAAACAATTTAAAAGGAAAGGTAAGAAATATACCTTAACTTACAAAACGTTTACTAACTCTTCTATTATACACAAGCTTTATTTCATTTGAGGCAGAGATTACTTTTATGAATAAAGACATGTGATGTTTAAGTTGACCTATCTTCAACACTAAAAATTTATTATAACAAATTATTATTATTTTAAAAATTCTACCGTAAAGGAAGGTTTTATCTTACCTTAATATTTTAAAACAAATGCTTTACGATTAGCATGATTAACTTTTCTCAATCAACAACATGAGTGAGCAGAGTTTTACACTGGTAAAATGGCAAAATTACTGACATACTACACCAACAGATCCTAAAGGAATTTACCTATTTTGTTGTTGTTATTTTGTTTTTGTGGTACTAGGGATAGAACCTAGGGCCTTGCACATGACAGGCTAGTGCTCTACCACTGAGCTACATTACATCCCCAGACCGAATTCCTCTATTTTTAGAAATAGTCACAGCTTGGGGCTGGAGGCATGATTCTGTGGTGCTTGCCTGGCATGCACGAGGACGTGGGTTAGAGCCACAGTACCATGTAAACAGCTAAGTGTCAGAGCAATGAAAGCCACATGAAAAACTAAATAAAATTGATTCTCTCACTGTCCCTCTCTCTTTAAAAAAAAAAAAAAAAGTCACAGCTTGAGTCAATTAACAAATCTGAACATGTCAAAATTGAGGAAACCCAAGTACAATTACTGCTCACCTCATATGAAAAAATACTAATAACTTCTCTACACACGTAATGTGAAATTCGTTGTGTATACATATCTATACAAATGTATATAAGCATGTACATGCATGTTTGGGGGTTTTAGGGTTTTTTGGTTTTGTTTTTTTAAAGAGAGCGACAGTGAGAAAGAATCGGAAAGAATCAATTTTATTTAGTTTTTCATATGGCTTTTGTTGTTGTATATGTGGTGCTGGAGATCAAACATACATCCCTGTGCATGCCAGACAAGCACTGTAACTGCTAAGCCACTGCTCCAACCCCTTGGTTTGTTTTTTTGGGTACTAGGTATTGATCCTAGGGATGTCACACCACTGAGTTATAGCCTCATCGCCCCCCCCCCCGCTTTTTTTTCTTTTTAAAGAGAGAGAGAAAGAAATCAATTCCATTCATTTTTTCATCCAGTCTTGTTTCTTCAACGCCCAGGTATGTACGTGGTGCTGGGTCCTCGTGCATGCCAGGCAAGTGCTCAAACCACTGAGCCACCACTCCAGCCCCTCCCTAGTCCTTTCTTAATTTTTTTTTCTTAATTTTTATTTTCAGACAAGTTCTCACTAAGTTGCATAGGCTGGCCTACAAATTGTGATCCTCCTGTCTCAACCTCCCTGAAATTATAATTTATTTAAGAGTAGTACCTACTATGTAAGTATTTACAATAAAATAGGTACCATATATGTTACTTGAATTACTTATATCATTTCATTTATTCAACATAAACTTTATGTGGTATTATTACCATTTCACAGATAAAATAGACTAAGTTAAATAACTTACTCAAAGTTATAAGTAATGAGCCAAAATTACAACACAGGCAGTCTGCCTCCAAAGCCCACACCAGCCTAAAATCTAAAAATGAAACAATATTATGTACACTTATAAAGTGTAGATAAAATAGTCAATATTTTAACGTAATTTAAATAGATTTAGGGGGTTGGAGCAGTGGCTTAGTGGTTATGTGCAAGGACACTTGTTCCATCCCCAGCCTCATGTACACAATGAAGTGTCAGAGCAACAAAGGCTGCATGAAAAATTAAACTGATTCTCTCTCTCTCTCTCTCACTGTCCCTCTCTGTCTTTAAAAAAGAAACATGGATTTAACCTATTAAAAACTATAAAATAGGGGACTGGAGCAGGGTGGCTCAGCAGTTACAGCACTTGCCTGGCATGCACGAGAACGTGAGTTCGAATCCGAGCACTATGCACACAATGAAGTCTTAGAGCAATAACAGCCACATGAAAAACTAAATAAAATTGATTTTCGCTTTCTCTTAAAAAAAAAAAACTACAAAATAATATCCTCCATAGTGATGTCTTCTTTAAAGAAAACTCATTTTTTAGAAATATTAAGAACAGTTTGCTAACTTTGTGTTTATATATACACAAAGAATTTAAACATCTACAAGTCAGATTCACTGTTCATATCTGAAGTGATGTCTACTGATGATAACCATATGGATAATTGTTTAAAAGATAATCATAGTCTTCTTTTCCACAATATACACAGGTCAAGACCATTCTTCTGCTAGCAGGTTCAGCAATAATGCCCATCTCTCTATAGTCTAACCGCTATCAACAAGTGTATAATTAATATCTTAAAGATTCCATCTATGCAACTCCATTGCAAATATGGAGTTTGCCTTAATTACTCTCAACTAAATTAAGACATCCCAGTCAAAATTCACCCTGAAATTACATTTATCTACTCATATTATTCCACTGCAAATTACTTTAAAAGAATGAAATTATTAACACCTCTTCTATAATCAATGAAGAAATGTGAAATTAGAAAGTGAAGAGTTAAATCCAATATACTAATTTCAACTGTCATAACAAATATATTTGCATGAGTGAAAGCATGTAGACAATAATTTAAAAGACAACCATTATTCACTGACCACAACACTTCTAACCACACCAAGCAAGAAATAACAAGTGGCAGTAACATACCCTATAAAAAAAAGAATTATAAGTATCAGTTTACTTCACAAATCATTACCAATTTAAGGTTATTTAGTCTATCCTCAACATTGTGGATATCTCTAATAGCAAATTATTAATTTCAAGGTTATCACATAATTTCAAAACTATCAGAAAGCAACGGTAAAACAGAACTAAATATTTGCAGAAATAATTTCTGACCATAATCTCAAAAACTATACAAATATCCTAATTCAAGGTCTTTACAACAAATCCTAAAACCTTTTCTTAATTAAAAAAAAATTAAGTTTAAAACTCAGGTTTGTCTATGGGGGAAAAAATAAGGTAAAAAATAATGAGTTCTACCCAATAAAATTTCAAAGAGGGGCTAGAGTGGTAGCTCAAGCACTTGCTTGGCATGGGTGAGGACGCAGGTTTGAACCCCAGCACCACGTACACGACCAAGTGTCAGAAAAATGAAGGCTACGTGAAATAAAAACTAAGTAAGATTGATTCTTTCTCTCTCTCTCAGTCCCTCTCTTTATTTAAAAAAAAAAAAAGTTCAAACCTGTTTTTTCAAACCAACAGTTTCTATAGAAAAAGAAACTACCAAATATATTTCTTAAACTACATTAACAACATCTTCTGGAAGCTAAATCCTCACAGTACGGCCTGACATTTCAAGGAAATGAAAACCTGTCATATACATACACACACTTCTAAATTTCTGTTTATGAACTCTGAATTCACACACTTCATCAATATAAAAACATTTCCAACACTTTTCCCTTACTAAAGAGAGATAAAAATTTAAAAATTGAATGTTTACTCAAAGTTGAATTAATGTTGAAACTTTGTGAAATGATTTTCCTTTAATGAATAATTCTCCAATTACAAATCAGTGATTACCTTAGAAATGGCTTAAAAATTCTTTAAAGGTATTAACCTATCTCCAAACGAAAAAAATTGCAGTGGAGGCAAATTTCAAAATGAGAACATTTGAAATAACAATTGAAAACTTCGATTCCAAAAAGTAAGCCACTTCATAACACGAAGAAGTTTATACATTTAACGTAGTTATTTTAAGGCATATATACTGTTACACACAAAAAACTAAAAACCACTAGTTGCCTTTCTCATGTTACTAAAATTCTAAGACAATTCTAATGTGTCTTTCTCCACTATCTTTCTAAAACAATGTCTAAAAGTAAATTGGTTATATCTCACCGTATTTATCTTTAATTGTTTAGTATTTAATGTATTATAAGGAACATAAATCCACATTGATGACTGTGTTCTTACAAAACTAACAAGAATAAAATTCTTTTTTCCTTAAATATTAAGTTAAATTGTAAATTACCCCTTTCAAATTCATTTCCTCTTGAATAAGCTTTATAAAATGAAATTTATAAATTATTATATAGTAATTAAGTAGTCCAGCTTATGTTTTTCAGGAAATAGATTAGTAGATAAAGACTGTGAATAAAATCTTTTTTAAATCTTATAATCTCAGTAATCACTTATTTTAATAAAATATAGCTAATCTTCATAGTCATTGTATTCCTATGAACACTACCCTTTCAAAATATGCAAATCTATCAAACAAAACTACAAAAGAAACCTAGTTTCCATGCACCCTAAAGACACTAAACCTAATTTTAGCACTACTTTCTAGACTCACTTTAAGAATAAAACCCTTCTAAAAAATTTTTAGAATAAATTTTGAAAAATATTTTAAAACTGAATTATCATTTTCAACTTTCCTCTAAGAAATCAATTATTGACCTTTCTTTAGCAAATACAAATATTCCATTCACTACTTTTGTAAAGGAATTTAACTTTTACCAGGCTAAAAAAGATACAACCCGCCAGTCTTCAATGACCATCTTAATCCCGCCCCCAGCATAAACACTAAAGTGAAACCAAGCAAATCAAATTGCTTTGCTGTATCAAAATTATTGGGAGTGCAACATCAAAATAGTAAGAACTTCATTAGCATTTCCCTACTGACTTTTTCTCATATCAACATTTGGGTCAATAAAACCACAACTCTAGAAATTAAGAGTTATTAGTCATTTGAAACAATATTTGATACTGCTTTCTACACATACCATAACTAAAAGTACAGTTTTACAGAAAGTTTTAAATCACAACGATTTCATGTGCAGAGACCCACAGACTATGAAATCAAAGGAGAAACTGACAATCACCTCACTGCTCATGTAGTAAGAAACTAGCAAAATTTTAAGGTCTTATTAACCCTGAAAATTTTAAATCAAGTGGAAAAGGTCAAAAATAACATAATCGTACTGTGAAAGCTAAAAGAAATCCATCTACCAGACAGCATTCTAATCATTTCTTTGCATGGGAGCTTTTTAAAAAGTTAAATAGAAATTTAGTTCTAATAATGACTAAATCCAATAATGACTGTTATTAATTCACACCAATAGTAAACTGCTTTTGAAGTTAGTCACAAATCTGAATTTCCCCCCAATAATCTTTTGGGCAAGGTAGTCAGGTTCAGCCTTAGTAGTTTTTCAACTAATTCAGACTCCAAAATTTCCAAATACTCCTTTAAATTACTATCTTAAATTTTGTGAAGCTACCTCTTCAGTACACTTCATTTCAAAACAAAAACTTGGGCAAAATTATCTGTGCATGTTTATATGCAGCTAGTATAACCCAAAAGAATATAACCTTCCAAATATAAATAATTTCCAAAATAAAACATTTTCTTAAAAAAGAATATTCTCCATCATTTAATTAGCAGGACATAAACACTTGTTTCTACCTTTGAACAGAATGTTTACTGAATTTGCTAAGAAATAATTTTTATTCTGAATAAAAGTTATTCTTTTTATTCTGAGTAGACAGTTTCATGGTTGAGCACTTGCTCCACATTCTATTCCCTGTAACCCAATTAAAATATATGTGTATATATATATACACAAACACACGTAAACACTTATGCAATTATGTAATTTTAACAAAATATTGTCCACTGCTACAATTCACAGCACCATATTTTAGCTCTTAACAGAGGAGTTCATAGATTGTAAATGTTTCAATCACTTCGGACCAACAACTTAATTCTGTTTCCAAACATCTTTTAAACTGACCTACGAATACCTCTCAATTCCTGTCAATACTTTCCATTCTGCAAAAAGGAAGGTTCTATCCCTATCCATAATCAAAACCAGTTAGTTGTATGTGAAACTGCAAAGGCTACCACTTTTTGACAACCACTGACTTCTGCAGTACAAAGGCCTAACTTTTAGACAAAACTACACCATTAAAGTTATTGGGTTTCTGTCTTATTAAAGAAGCTATACAGTATATACACTGCGTGGGAAAAGGTACAATCTGAAGCAGGAATGATGCACTCTTCCCAGCATTTCTGGATATTAACTGGTAATTTATACTTGACATTCAACACAAATCTGAATAACATTAACTGGCACCCATAAGGTGTCAGAGCACCTGAAACCTTAAAAAAAAAAAAAAAACTAAGCAGCAATTCTGGTTCACAGTATTAAATTTCAAGTGATAGCTGAAGTTTAACCTCAGCAATCATCATTTGCTACATACAATACCCTTGAACCTATACATTATCATCTGGGATCAAAAAACTACTCAATCTCCACTGTACTGCGTAGGCCAAGATCAATGAACATTAAACGTACTGAAATGTAAATTTCATGGCCCACCCCACATCAACCCATCAGAAAAGAAAAAGGTAATTTAACAAAGATCTAATAAGAGTTCCTTATAAATTCTATTACGGCACTATTTGATTTCAAACTACAAAACTTACAAATACAGTTTTAAGTTGTTTTTACCTTAGTTTTAATATACAAACCTACTTTGCCCTCACATGCGCACCATATATGATGAAAATGATTCTGCTTCTGAAGTTATGCAAATCAGTCCACACTTCACATTTTAAGAGAATCTATCCATGCAACCCAGGAAACTAAAAACAATCACTGCAAGATTCTGATGCAATATGCTTACGTGCAACACTAATTTTCATTTTAATCTAATCTATACCCTTGATCTAGGGCCTAAGCCAAGATTTAATCGAAATATGCTCAACCTCAAAGCGTCTACTCTTTTTTTTTTAATACATTTAGGAGACCGGATTACCGAGCTCACTGATCCACTAGCAGCATACAGTATTCTGTATTAACGGACAATGGCCCTCAGGAAGAGGCCACATACACTAAGAAAGCAATGTGTGCCGTGACATTAGGAACCAGGCAGGAGTTCGGTCTAGCCGAACACACCCTAGGTTGGATGCACTGAAGAGGGCACCAAATGATACAGAAACATGCTCATGGTAAACGTTAGAGTCACCCAAACTAAGGAAAAATTTTTGCATCCGTCTCCCACCACGTTATAAGAGTGACAGAAAAACAGAGAGTAGCCGCCTCGGAAATGGATACAGGTCAAGTCTAAATCGAACCCATCCTCTTGATATCTCCTTTTGTTTCTGCTAACGATCTCTTTGATGATGGCTGTCATGTCTGGGAGCCTGTGGCTGAAGAAAAAGGAGGAGAGAGATGGCAGAAGCTGCTGATGGCGGGGCTTCTTCTGCAGGATGGAAATGGCTCTGGACTTGGCGGTCGCGGATGCCCCTCGCTCTGCTGCCGCTTGGCTCTGGACCGCAGCCGGGTAATGGCTGCTGCGGCGGCTGCTGGATGGTTGCAGAGACTGGGCCTGCCTCTCGTCAGCAGCCAGGGGCCTGGCAGCGGCGGCCACGGAATGGGGAGAAGACGAATAATCCTCGGCACGGCTGCCTCCTCCAGCGGACTCCGGAGCCCGGGCCAGGGGGGGTGCGGCGGCGGCGGAGGGGAGGTTTAAAACCGGCCCGGGTCCCTGGATGTGCCGCCGCCGCCGCCGCCGTGTTGGAGGCAGTGGAAGGGGAGAGACCAACTCTCCGGCGTTCCCAGCCCTGGAAATGGTGACAGGCGACTCCGACCCCCTCCCCGGAGCTGCGGCCGCGGCCGCTGCCGCTTCTCCCCCCCGCTCCAGGAGCGGGAGGTGCCGCCGCCGAGCCTCAGCCGGCTCCCGCCTGAGCCCACGGCTTCCACCTTCCCTTTCAGGAAAAGCCGAGGAAGAGGCTGCACGGTTAGAAGAGAAGCCCCAGAGGTGGCGAGGAACGTCGCCGCTGCCGCCGCCGCAGGCCGGCCGGCTCCCCGAGGGCGCTGCCCCCGCGGCTGCTCACAGGCGCTGAGAGGGGCTCTGGGCCGCGGCCGCCGCCGTCTCTCATCTCCCTCGCCTGAGCCGGGCCTAGCCTCACAGCGGCTCAAGTCTCAAACTTCCATCATGGCTGCAGCTTCCGAGAGGAGAGAACTGAGCGCAGCCGCATCCCAGCGTCCGAACGCGTATCCTGCCGCAGTGCACAAAGAGTCCCGCCACATCACCGTCCGCCGGCCTGCCCGCCCCCTCCGCCACCCAACGGGAGCCCGGGAGCCGGGGAGCCTGGGGAGCCCGTTGCGTAGGGGAGGCGAACGAGGGGAGGCCAGGCGAGGGAGGAGGTGACGGGAGATGCAGCTCCCGGGGCGAGCGCGGAGCCCCCAACCTGCAGGCGCTACTGAGCATGCCCAGTGCGACTGCTGGGGGCTCGCTCGGACTTGTTCCCAGACGCCGGCTTAGAGCTGCACTTGCCGCGGCCGTACCTGCAGCAGCGCGGTGCGCGGGGCAAGTGGAGTCCCGACCTCTGCCCAGAAACCTTGCCGAGGCAAGGTG
This sequence comes from Aplodontia rufa, assembly GCA_004027875.1. Taxonomy (NCBI): domain Eukaryota; kingdom Metazoa; phylum Chordata; class Mammalia; order Rodentia; family Aplodontiidae; genus Aplodontia; species Aplodontia rufa. The sequence continues at coordinate 7,442 of PVKS010002662.1, read as the reverse complement.
GGCTGCGGTGGAGGCGGGAGAGATGGTGAAAGCCGAGCTGGGTGCGTTGAGAAGTGTCACTGTCTCGGGTTGAGGTTACCTATGCTCACAGGTGGAAAGGCCCAGGTGACGGCTCCGGTCGTGGACAGGAAAATGTAGGGAAGGTGGCTGCCGCGAGGACACCCTTTCCCCCAACTCGGTCCTTTTGCACTAGAGTGGATCACACTCATTCGCAAGAATTTTAACTATCAGCCGTTACCTGGGTAACCGCCCCCTCCTCCCTCCGTGTCCTCAAGGTGTCAGTCTTAGCACAAGGAACAACCCCCTATTGTGTCTCCCGCTGAGCATCACCTCATCCGCCTCCCCTTCCCTGCCCCATCTTTCGCTTCCCAGGCAACTTGGTTCATTAGCCCTAAAATGAAAGCTCCCAGCCAGGCGCGCTCATTGTGCGCGCGGGTGTGGACACTTATACACCTTCCCCAAATTTCCTGAGTCCACAGAACGGTTGTCTAAGTGCACTGAAATTGAATCTCGGTGAGCGAGTCGCTCCCCAGTCCCTTCCATTGCCCGCTGGAGAGCCGAGCACGTCTCCCCGGCAGCTCCAGGTCGGGTCACCGCCACTAACTCTAGCGCAGTCCTCTCGGGCTGCCTCGCCCCGCCCCTTTTCGGCTGCCGTGAAAACCTGGTCTGCCGGATCGCCCGGAGCCAGGTTCCGCGCTCCCGCGCCCGGATCGTGCACGCCCCAGGGCCGGGTTACTGGGCGCAAGTGTGGAGTACAGAACGGGAGACAGCTGCAGCCCTGAGTGGGCGGGGCCAGGAGGCCTAGGAGGGGTCAAAAGGAGGTGGAAGGATACCAGAGAACCGTCGGAACTACTTCCAGGAGGAGGTCACGTGTGTTCCTAGTTGGGGAACTTTCCAAATTCCCACTCCTCTGTGCCAGCTTGAGCGGCAAGTGCTTTCCTGCTTTTGCTCAAGGTGCTCCGGACCCGCGTGGGGAGCAACCCCGAGTCCCCCCAGGTTGTAGCAGAAAAAGGGGCACATCCAAGCTCCCCGAAGGAGTGCTATCGGGGCTAGCGCCTGGTGAGCGTGTTACACAAGCTCCCACCTCGAAACAGCGCTGGAGAGTCCCAATTCCTACTGCTGTCCTGCTACCCTCTGAGCAAGCCAAAGGGACGAAAGCTGAGACTCCTTGCCCGCTATCTGCACCATCCCAAACGTGGGAGGGCTGGGGACCCAAAGATCTGACTCATCTCCCTCAGTGATTAGGGTGAATCCTCAGGTTTCTGAGTTCGTGAAGCGAAAGGGTATCTTTTACTGCAGCTCATTGCTTGGATTTGCCGGAATTGCAACAAACTTCAGGCACTACCTCCGAGCTGCTGAGCGTGCTTCACCTACTGTAGACAGCCAGAGTGACTTGTCTGGTTGGAGAACCTAAGCAATGGCCGTCAGCCCAGAACAAACCTCTTAAATTTGCTTAACAGTCGGGATTGGTTCAGAAATGCTGAGAAAGCGAGCACATGCCACCCACCCACCCAACACACATCCCATCAACCAGCTATAAAGCAAGCAGTTCACCGTCTGCTTGGAGAGAAGCATCAACAGCAACCCAGAAATGTCTTCTCTCTTGTTATTTCTCTGGGGAAGTGGAATTTAAGGCAACAGTTTGAGTCCAAAAGTTGTGACTTGAGACCTAGATTGAGACACTGGATCATTTTAGAAAATTGGGAAAACAGGATTCAAAATGGGTTGCAATAATTGTGCCTAGAAAGGTCTAGGGAGGGTTTATTATGTGTATGAGAAAGATGACTATATCTGTGCACATTACAGTTGCAGGCAGCCCCTGAAGACTAGAAATCTCAAGAGACCTACCTCAGAAAGCCAGAGGTCATTACCTAACTCCAGGACGACTAATTAAACCTGGGGATATTTACAGTGTGCATAAAGATCTCTGAGACTACTTAAACCTTGCATTTATGTACAACACCCTGTTAAGCTCTGCAGAACTTAGCAACCTGCTGAAGCTTCAGTGTTGATATTTATTGGAGGCTGATTTTCTGCATGGTTCTAGTCAGCTTAAGTGGGAAAGGAAATAGAGAGCAATCTGGAAACAATAGGAAGACAGCATTCATTTGGTTTCCAAGGATGCAAATCCTACCCACAGCCTAGTGTGAGGGAGATTTCTTTATTTTACAAATAACCAAGAATAAGGACTCCTTAAAGTTTAGGTATTCTTCTAGATTGCAGGGTAAAAACTGGAGCTGTGCTCAATTGAGTGTGAACTACTGCTTGGTGGAAAAACTGGAAATGAAGTTAGATGAAGGGATGTAAACTGGGGAGGATAAAATGTCCCACATTTGTTTCTCAGATTGCTGATCTGCCCTCCGAGTCCCTGATATTAGCACTGTCCTACTCTGCTTCTCTCCTGGAGCCTACCCAGTGTAATGATTAGTCTCAAAGCATGTGAGAAGCCCTGAATCTGCTTCCTTGGAAGAAAATGAAACAGGGTTCATTCCTGTCCTTTTGGGTGTTGGGCTTGAAGGATCCTTTTGATTCCCTTGGCACAGTTATTCTGGGGTCCAAAGGATGTGCATCACAAGCACTGAAGTGCGGAAATATAAGACCAGCCCACAAACACTTCCATTTGACAGAAACAAACTGGAAATGAGGGTTTTTAGCTGCTTCTCTGAACATCAGGTCCCTCTACTTCTCTCTAGTGGTGAATGAAAGGATCACCAACATTAGCAAAAAAAAAATCATGGGTCAGGCTAACAGCAAGGTTGCTTTGGGCAGTAGCTGTCAGGATGTTGTTGGGAGTTACAAAAAACCTCTTCCCTCTCCTGGTGTTAATTAGGTTCCTGAAAGAAATACTGATGTTGATCTTCCAATTTTTACTTTTCTTCACTTTTGCCTTCAGAGATGTCCTTACCCTTGTGATTAGAGCTGAAACCACTAATGGTCTAGCATCATCTAATGCACAGAAAAAACATTTTAATAAATTTTTAAGTTCAAATGAAAGTATCTGTTTAGCTGTACAGCTATTACAATACACTGGTTTCCAAGTACTCCGTTTCTTTACCTGTCTGGATTCAGAATGCCCTAGGGAGAAACAAGCTTGGAACAAAAGGAGAATTATATAAAGCTTCTGGGAGACTAACTACATAGAATAATTAGTGAGCATGATAAACCAGCTTTAATTATAGTTTCTAACAGCTGATTCCAAAACTGCATTGTTACTATACTCAAAGAATGTCCAAAGAAAATTCCTTTCTTAGTTTCTCTGATAAGGGAACCAACCAAGAACTTGTTGTGGGTGATATAAATAGTGGTTGATGTGCTCTTTGGAGGTTCTGCTGCTAACGTACCTTGTGTGAACGTTCCATTGCTATAGAGTCTTTCCCATCCCCTACACAGTGACCTTTCAAGAAGAGACCTAAATCAGTGGCTTTAATGTTTAAGCAATCTCCTCTTTTTTTATGTTTAACCAGTGTTTTCTAAATAATAGAACAGAAAAAAATATAACTGTTGGTTTGAATTTAAACTATCCCATTCTTCCAAGGTTCTAGAGACTTTTTCCTTTTTTCATTTATCCTAGTAAGAAATCTTGTTGTTCATTTAAATAAAGACAATTTGCCTAAGATTCTCCAGAAGGCAATGTTATAGGTCATACAAATTAATATTTTCTAAAAGAAAAATTTTAATTATTGTCTATAAGGTTTCCATGTCCTGAATCTCTCCTGAAGCTGTTCAAATGTCACTGTGTTATCTTTCACATTTCAGGGAGGTGCACTGTATGAAATCATTCTCAAAGAGGCAGGGATTAGGCTAGGTGCTCTTGGGGAAACCACAGGGCAGATCAGCCATTCACTATGTCCAAATGGCATTCAGAAATCGTGACTTGGACCAAAGACTAATAGAAAAGACCTAATGTGACAAAATACAGTTTTAGTCTCCAAGCTAACTTTAACTATTGGGTACACTACTTTGGTCTTAATACTAATTTTAATTCTAGTCCTATTAAACTCATTTTGGCTGGGCATGGTGGTGCACACCTATATTCCCAGTGGCTAAGGAGGCTGAGGCAGGAGAATCACAAGTTCAAAGCCAGCCTCAACAACTTAGCAAGGCCGGAGGGAACTTATCAAGACCCTATCTCAAAATAAAAATAAATAAATAAATAGAGCTGGGGATGTGGCTCTGTGGTTAAGTGCCGTTGGGTTCAATTTCTGGTACCAAAACAGATAATTAAAAAAATATTTTTTAAAAATAAAACTCATGGCCTGGAGCGGTGGCTCAGCGGTTTCGGCGCTTGCCTGGTGAGCATGAGGACCCAGGTTCAAACCCCAGCACCACGTACACAACGGAGTGTTGGAGCAACGAAGGCCATGTGGAAAAAAAAACTAAATAAAGTTGTTTCTCTTTAAAAAAATAAAACTCATTTTGCCTTTTAGTACTTCCAATAATAGAAAAAGATAATTCCAATGCAGGCAGGTATTGGGGCATCTACCTGGTGCTTCACAGGGTAGCCCACATTTGTCTAGCTATAGAAGGGACGTTGAGAAAGAATTAAATCTTTACAAATTTACAAGATTTTACAAATCTTTCCCTTCAGACCATCCTGCTGGCCTCTGAAGCATCACTTTTTCTGACAACAAAGAGTACCTTGAGGAAAAAACGATAGGACAGAATCTGTTTAAAGTATCTTCTTTGTTCTTGATGGTAGGGGATCTTATCTCCATTTATTTAATGATTCAATCAATAAATATTCAGGAATCTATTATGTGCCAGTATTGTGCTAAGGTTTATGGACAGAACAATGACTATGGCATATAGGGTCCACATTTTTGGAATGTGATCTGCCTTGTGAAGTTGACTTCTTGGTTACAACCTCTTCAGGGCCCAGAGTACAGTTAAAGCAATAGAAAAAACCCTGGCATTTGATAACTGCTTCAATGATTTATTGCTTCACAATCAGCCACTTTAAAACTTCGTGATAGCCACCACCATTTAGGTGGGGGGAAGGGGTGAGTCAGGCTGTTCTTCAGCTCTCCAGTGATGGCATCTAGGAACAGACATGTGGTCCATCAGCTGTGAGTTTTTAAAGGGTCTGGAATGTCCAAGATAACTCCACCCACATGTCTGGCACCTCACTAGCTGAAATGCCTGGGGGGCCTCCCTCTCTTCATGCTCTTGGTTTCACTCTCTGGGGCCCAGGCTAAGACCTTGGAATCAATTCTTCTCTTCCATAAGAAAATACCTTCCCTTACAGCTGAAAAACTCAGCCTGCCTGTAGGAAGTAGGAGTCCTGGAGGCTTTTATTCATTTTGAACTGTCCCTTTAGTCAAAGCTGGTAGCAATTTTATCCATAGGATTCTCTTTCAAATTCTATAGTTTTCTAAAATTCTTACTGTGGTACCCACCTTGCTCACAAAGCAACATCTCTAATTCCTTCAAAAGCAAACATCTCTACTTTGGGCTTATTGAGGTGGCTACGGTGGGACAAGTCCTTCAGATTCATAGAAACTCTTTTGTCTAGCTGAGAAGTAATATCTTAACACAGAGTTGACTGGATCTTTACCTAGAGGCTACATTATATAAGCAGCCCCTGACCTGAAGTCATTTCTTACTTTGAGACTCTTGTTGGCTAATGAAATCCTGGTAGGTCCTGTATATTTCTCTACTTTCTACTTGAAAAACTGAATATTCCCTTTTCAAACACATCTCTTTCTAGTGATATCATCATACATTATTATGTAGCATAACTAAAAGAAGCCAAATGACATTTGAACAGTCAGGTTGAACATCTCCTTTGCCAGCTCTGCAAGTTCATTAGGTACATTTTCTATCACCTATGCTTTACTGCACACAATGTTTTACCACCCATGACACCCTTTCTCCAACCTCCAATAACAATTTCCTCTCTACTTTACACCCTCCATTAAGAGTCTCCTTCCCTGGGGCTGGAGATGTGGCTCAGTGGTTACAGCACTTGCCCTGCATGCACAAGTACACGGGTTCAAACCCCAGCAACCCATGTACACAACTAAGTGTCAAGAGCAATGAAAGCCATGTGAAAAACTCAATAAAAATTGACTCTCCCACACACACACCTCTCACTGTCCTCTCTTAAAAAAAAAAAAAAGTCTCCTTCCCAGACTAAGGAAACTCAACTAAGTACAAATGTGGGGTCCTAGATTGGATTCCAGGACAGATAAAGGGCATCACTGGAAAATCTGATTAATTTCACATGTCTCTACTTTACATTAATTTTCTGGTTTTGACCACTGTTCTGTGGTTATATAAGTCATTAATATTTAGGCTGCTGGATGAAGAATATATATGAACCTGTACCATTTTTGCAACTTTTCTGCAAGTCTAAAATTGTTTCAAAATAAAAATTTTCAAAATCAAATTAAGGAACTTGGAGAAGTGGCTCATCAGTTTTGTGCTTGCCTGGCATGTGCAAGGACCCAGGTTGAACCCCAGCACCATGTACACAACTAAGTATCAGAAAAACAAATACCAGATGAAAAAAAAAAAGAAAGAAAATTAACTCTCTTTATCTCTCTCTTTCTCTCATTAAAAAAAAAAAAAACTTAATTTGTTCAAGGATTCCCTCATCATGTTTCCAATATCCACCCAATGCCTGAATCCAAAGCTCATCCCTTAAGGTTTTTACTATACCATAACCCAACTTTCAGACACCAATTTCTAGTATCAATACTGCATATAGCATTCTACCCTCAAATGTAGTAATACTAAATAACAACAATTTACTTGCTTAGTATTCTTTGAGTAAGTGGTAACAGCTCGTCTCTGCTGCATATGGTGGTGTCTAAGGTAGCTTTACTGGGGCAAGAGGATCCAAAATAGCTTTAAATACATGTCTACTGCTTCTGCTAGTGTGACTGGAATAGCTAGGGGGCTAGCTTAACATCTCTCTCCAGGGAGTACACACCACTTCGGCAGGGAAGGCAGATTTCTTCACATGGTGATTATTTTTCAAGAGATCAAAAACTAAAGTTGCCAGACCTAAGCTCAGAACTCTAATAGCATCATTTTTTCTGCTTTCTACAGGCCAAAGCAGTAACAGGGCCATGATTAAAAGGCAGGCCGAACAGACTCCCTCTTTTGGTGAGAGGGTGATAATGCATGTAGAGGAATGAAGGGTTGGATGTTGGGGGTCGTCTATCACAATGCTCATAGCCCTCTCCCTGTAAAAGACTCCTAGAAACACATTTTTCGTGGTCCTTCTCTTGGGTCAATTCTGCCTAGAATTGCTATCATTTAGAAATCTTCACAATTTCGGATGCAGTTGTGCATGCCTTTAACCCAGTAACTCTGGAAGCTGAAGGATGAGGATTGCACATTCAAGGTCAGCCTGGGCAATTGAACAAGACCCTCCCTCAAACACACATAAGTGCATGCAAACAGACACACACACACACACACACACACACACACAC